>JAKGSA010000848.1:70008-88141 GCA_033558755.1 Philaethria dido | reverse complement strand
ACTTTAGTTACTTATAAGAAATTTAACATTGAAATAAAGTCGAGGGATGCATTTATCCAGCTCAAGCACGCATGCTGCCCATGGACTTGGACCCAGCACTATCATTCTGCACACACTTGGTCTACGGTTATGCCGGTATCCAGCCTGATACGTACAAAATGGTTCCCCTCAACCCTAACCTGGATGTTGACCGGTCCCACGCCAACTACAGAGCGATCACAAACTTTAAGTCGAAGTACCCTGGTCTGAAAGTCCTGCTTTCCGTCGGAGGTGATGAAGATATTGAAGAGAAGCAGAAGTATAATTTACTGGTAAGTTTATTTTGTTATATTGGTTAAATTAATATATTTATTTAATAATTATATATTATATTTTTAATATATTATATTATTAAAATATTATATTTTGAACGTCTGTCGGGCGCAGAGGCACAAGCAGGACTGTAAACGCGACATGTTGTGGGTTCGATTTCACTTCAGGAAATGTGCACTTAGTATTTTCATTTCCTGGGTTTGGTAACAAGGCAAAGCGTGGCGTTGAGTTCCACCACCTAACACGCAATGCCTCAATTGGCGGGAAAGTGGGGAACAGAATTGTTGAAAGAGAATGGGAGGTCTTAACACCAGGTTCTCTGGCTCCCCTGCCTAACCTGCTATATGCGGTTGCAGCGTGAAGTTAAACAAAATATATATAAATTTATAGGCCATCGTGGTACAGTGGGATAGTGGTTGATCGTCAATACGGTTCACTGTGGGTTCGAATTCTACTTGAGGGAATGATAATATTTGAAATTATTAATATTTTTCCGCACCGCGTTTATGGAAGGCGGCCATTACGAACGTTTCTTTTATACTATAAATTTATTAAATATTTTATACACCTGCTTTTATGCCTTGAGTAAACGATGTGATACGTAATCTCTCAATAAATATTTATTATACATCATAAACTATATAAATTCTAATAAAATTGTAGAAAAATATGGTACATAATCTTTCAACTAAGCTATTTTTGCTTTTGTGTCAGTCTGATATTCCATTGCATATTCGAATATTTGAGTCTTAAATATTAAATAAAATAAGTGACAATATGATTTAAGCCGGCTTCAAAATAAGGTGTAGGTTCTTAATTTGACCGTATTTTTTTAATATGTAAGTTTTTACTGTGTAAACAAATTTTGATTATTATTTTTTTATATAGACACGACAGGTTGTGGGTTCGATTTCCACTCCAGGAAATATTAGTATTTTCATTTCCTGGGTTTGGTAAAAAGGCAAAGCGCGGCGTTGAGTTCCGCCACGCAACACGCAACGTCTCAATTTGGCGGAAAGTGGGGAACGGAATTGTTGTAAGAGAACGGAGTGTCTTAACACTAGGTTCTCAGGTTCCCTCTGCCTACCCTGCTATATGTGGGATACAGCGTGAAGGTAAAAAAATATATATATTATATGATAGCTAGTGCTTCGGATGTCACATTTAAATTTAGTCAAGATCTGAGTAGTAGTGTTAGAGTTATTCGTAATAATAATAATTGTGCTTTTTAATGCATTTTATTAAAAAATCAGTTTCCTTTTTTTGTTACAAACTTAATTATCATAGAACGGATTCGTTAACGCATTTTTAAAGTCAATTAAAATCAAACTTATATATATATATATATATATATATATATTAACTTCACGCTCTATCCCGCATACAGCAGGGTAGGCAGAGGGAACAGAGGCAGAAAATCTAGTGCTAAGGCACTCCATTCTCTTTTAACAATTCCGTTCCCCATTTTCTGCCGAATCGAGGCATTGCGTGTTGAGTGGCGGAACTCAACACCACGCTTTGCCTTTTTACCAAACCCAAGAAATGCAAATACTAAATATTACATTTGGGAACAAGTGGGAATCGAACCCACAACCTGTTGCGCTTACAGTCGCACGCTTGTGCCTCTGCGCCACGACAGGCGATATACATATACATATGAATGTAATAAATCAAGGCATTTCAAACATACGCCTTACAACTAATTACTCGCTCAAAGGTTGACTTATTAGCAGTGTACAGAATTTTGTTGACTATACAAACTAAATAATTCAAGTAGGGTACGCGAGTAGTGACGGCATTTACTCAGCGTAGATGTCGACCTAACAGTGTGTGCTGTTTGTGTGTTTAAAATCAGCTATTTCTATGTAAACACTTCAATAACTTGCTTTTGTATGTTAAATATAATTATTTTAGAATATATTTGGATATTAAATAGTGTTATAGGAATTTCTATAAACGTTTTTAGTTTTTTAACCGAACTGAAAAAATGAAGGTAATCAATTCGACTGTATTTTTTTGTTTTGTTATATAATAAAGTACTTAGTTAGGTTTTAATGAGTAGTTTTTGAGTTATTCGTAATAATTTTACGTTTTAGTGCGTTTCATATGAAGTTCGTTTTTTTTAGAGAAATTTATTTAATTTTATTCAAAATATGTAACTTTTACAATATATAATGAATTTGCAAAATTTCTACTTAGAAGAGAATGATGAAATATTTCATGCTATTCGGATTATTAAAGAAATTCCTGTAAATATAAAGCCAAGCCAATTTTAAGGTTAAATTATTTTAAATGTCACCTACTAAATATTTAAATAATTTCAGCTTGAGTCCCAACAAGCTCGTGTGGCTTTCATCAACTCCGGGGTGTTATTAGCTGAACAGAACGGCTTTGACGGTATCGACCTCGCTTGGCAATTCCCCAGAATCAAACCAAAGAAGATCCGTTCCACTTTCGGTAAGCTATCTATCTTGTGTGTAAATTATTTGAGTACTATATTACATATTTTATATATATATATATATATATATATATATATATATATATATATATATAAAAAAAAAATATATATATATATATATATATATATATATATATATATATATATATATATATATATATATATATATATATATATTAAAAAGTACATACATTAATACGTACATGATTGTAGTGATTGGCACTAAGTTTTGATTGAAATATAATATGTTTTCGTCTCCTCATTCTTTCTATGTATATAAATAACTTTACGTTACACGTTTAGTGGTTATTAAGCAGTTATAGCAACTAAATCGCGTATTTTGTGAGCAATTTTACAAAAAGTTGGATGAGAATATCCATTCGACTGTATTTTTTTTCAGTGTGTGTAACAAGTGTTACAACATAAGTTTATACTGGGTGGTTTTGATGACTTTTTATCATATAAAAAAGAGCTTCTGATGTAAATGTTAAATTTTGGTAAAATCCGACAAGTAGTTTTTGAGTTATTCATTACTTTTAAGCGCATTTGATTTGAATTCTGTTTTCTTTTTTTTTATTAAAATATTAATTATTAATTAATAAAATTGCACATATAACTGTTAAAAATTATCTAGGATCAATCTGGCACGGTATTAAGAAGACATTCGGCAGTACACCCGTCGATGACAAAGAGTCTGAGCACCGTGAAGGATTCACTGCCCTTGTACGTGACATGAAGGCCGCTTTGAACCTGAAGCCTAACATGCAACTGTCCGTCACCGTCCTGCCCAATGTCAATGCTAGCAGTAAGTTTATTTATTTTATAAATATCATATATAATTCTTTGTATATCATAATTTCTTGTTTCTTTTCTAAAATTAAAAAGTAAATTCATAAATTACTCACTCTTCCCCCTCCACAGGCGCAATGGTACAGCATCCCACATTCGATTCTCATTCGGAAAATTAAAATATATATTCTATTTTTTTCAATTTTCATTTAAAGATATGAACGGAGTCTTAACACCAATTTCTCTCTGAAAACTGCTATGGGGGATAAAATGTAAAGCTGTTTTTTTTTAAATATTCTCATTCATATATTTTTCTTGCAGTCTACTTCGACGTCCCAGCAATCATTAACTTGGTGGACATCGTCAACATAAACGCTTATGACTACTATACTCCTGAAAGAAATCCCAAAGAAGCCGACTACACTGCACCCATCTACAAGCCCCAGAACCGCAATGAGCTGTTGAACGTTGATTCTGCTGTGTCTTACTGGTAAATACATATAAATTAATTTTATTTATTTATAAATTGTTTATTGCACAATGCTAACTAGCATTCTCTACCAACCAACCTTCTTTATATAGGAAATAAATAATTAAATGTTGCTATATAGTCTTCAGCATATCTCGTTCTTCGTTTGACTGGATTGTTAGGTAATTTAGTACTGGGTTCAAATAGTTGGTGATCATCCCTAAAAATACGACAAGTGCGGGATATAGATTGAAGCTTAAAAACATTCTTTTTTTTAACTTCACGCTGTATCCCGCATATATCAGGGTAGGCAGAGAGAACCAGAGAACCTAGTGTTAAGACACTCCATTCTCTTTCAACAATCCCGTTCCCCACATTCCGCGGAATTGAGGCATTGCGTGTTGAGTGGCGGAATTCAACGCCACGCTTTGCCTTGTTACCAAACCCAAGAAATGAAAATACTAAATTTTACATTTCTTGGAGTGGGGATCGAACCCACAATCTGTCGCATTTACAATCGCACGCTTGTGCCTCTGCGCCACAACAGGCGTAAAAAAATAAAATTACTAATTATTTATCATTTGAATCTAGGCTTAGCGCTGGCGCTCCCAGCAGCAAGATAGTAGTAGGTGTCGCGGCATACGCTCGTACATGGAAAATGGACTCTGAGAGCGAGTTATCCGGTGTACCTCCAATCCACGTCGACGGACCCGGAGAGGCTGGTATGTTGCGAATAAATAAATGAACTCCATAACTGATAATAACTTTCACGGAGTTGCTATAGTTTACATACGCAAACCAAAGGGAACATACGTTTCATTAACAAACGTGTACTTTGCAAAATTACTTTCTGATATTATTGGAGCGCACTAGCAATTGAAGCTTTCCTAATATTTTTAGTGCAATGCTATTTATTTATTTATTTACTATAGGAAAACATACAGTTTCTTTAAAAAATTAACCTTAAAATTAAACAACAAAAACATCGCCAATAAAGGTTTTACTACAATTTTAAAACAATTTGTGAACTCAATAATATAAAAAATTAAATAAAATTTTAATTTCAAAAGCACATTAATATACATATACTTATATATACACACTCATATACTTAAAAACATACATACAATTAACAACTTCTTTTCAACAAATTAACATATTTACCGAACTCATTATTAAATAAATCAATATCAATATAGAACTTATTATAACTGTTACATATATTGTAAAAAAGATGAATATTGATGAAAGGGTCGTATTACTGTGGTGTATGCTATTTACTGTAATGGTTTCGTTGTGGGTATTAATGATTTTAAATGATAATATCGGATTTGTAGTGCCCCTTAAAACAATATATTTTAAACATTACATTGGTTTTAGGTCCTTACACTAAAACCGAAGGAATCTTGAGTTATCCTGAAGTGTGCGAAAAACTCCTTAACCCAAGAAATAGCAATGGAAAACTCCGCCATTTGAGAAAAGTCACCGACCCCAGCAAACGTTTTGGTAAGTACCTATTTGTTCATTATAGATCACATTCTACTGAATTACACTCTGCCAGTGATTCTACTGCCAAATACATTATAGTTGCAATAATCGCCTAAAAGACACCTACCAAATATTAGACATATACGATGTACCTAAAGAATAATTTCTGAAGGCTACATTATCAGTGTAGTGCGATGCACTTTGCACATTGTACAAACATGTATTGTTGCTCTTTATGGCTTTAGCATTGTATGTACCATAGAGCATGAGGAGTTATGTATACATTAATTAGGAAGTAATTAAATTTTTACACAAAATAGTAATATTATAATCTCATTAAAAACACTGTTTTCATCATTTGGGATTTCTTGGGAATTAGATGTAAATTTAACTTTTCAGACAAGGGCTTAAGAAAGGAAGGAGACTTTTTTGGTTGGTAATCCAGCTTTCAGCTTTACCTTATGGTGTTGGTAACTAACATGATAATGCTATGTTGATGTTCATTTAGATATTACTAATTACTATAGAGAGAATGACGTATTTAGGCAAGTTAATAGAATAAGAATAACATATTAACAAAACACTTAGCTCTATCTTTTATTAAAAAGCTTTCAATATAGTAATTTATTTTTTGTGCTGTGAAGTTTATAACTAATTTTTGATTAATTGATTTTATAAAGAAAAAAATATCCATGACTTACACAATCTTTCTTTTACATTAAGTTTTTAAATAATGAATATCAAAATAGTATTTGGGCAAAATGTTAGTAAATGCTGTTGTAATTTTAGAATATAACATACTATTTCAATACGTCTAAATAATAAGCACATTTCCTATAAGAATGTAATTTACCAGCACCACAGTCCTCACGCGCTTTTATTTGCACCAAATATGACAAGTAAGGGTAATAAATAAAATATATTTTCAGGAACATATGCTTTCTGTTCCGTTGATGAAAATGACGAAGGAGGTATTTGGATAAGCTACGAGGACCCTGATACTGCTGGTCAGAAGGCAACATACGCTAAGTGAGTATTACAAATTTTTTTTATTAAATTTTCATATAATAAAATAAATAATAAGTTAATTAATGGTGGGGAACGGAAATGCTAAAATAGAACGGAGTGTCTTAACACTAGGTTCTCTGGTTCCCTCTGCCTATCCTGCTATGTGCGGGATACAGCGTGGAGATGTTTCATTATATTTAATTATTAAAATTACAAAATTACATTAGCAAATAAACTTAAAAAGATTTTTTAGTTATTGATTTCGTCAAATTGTTTATTAATGTACGTTTCACATGTACCGTTTTAGTAACATTGGGACGAATCTGGGCAATACCCAAAAAAATATTTTAGAGTTATATCCCGCTATAGTAGCAGTAATCTTAGGATAATTTTGTTGATGAGTATTCACTCATTCATTATAAAGTGAATATAGATGTATTTTTTATTATATTATACTAATTAAAAAAAAAAACAGTAGAGGGTAAAAAAATCGAAAACTTAATCTACCACTCAATAGTGTTCTTATGATTCCAATTTCGATGAAATTGCTATGGCAAATAACGAAGAGAATGATAAAATTACGGGACTATTGGCCGATTATAGTGGGATGTGGGACGGATGGTCTATTGATCTTTTTAATCAACGTTAGCCCTCTGCCATATTATGTTGACGTCTTAATCTCTCATTTCCTCTAGTACGTATCATATTTTTTGATCATAACTAGGTTATTGCACTAGTAAGTGATATAAGTAAATAAATTTGCTCATGTAAACTGATAATTTTATTTGATTTCTTCTTTTTTTTTACTTCACGCTGTATCCCGCATATAGCAGGCAGGCAGAGGGAACCTGAGAACCTAGTGTTAAGACACTCCGTTCTCTTACAACAATTCCGTTCCCCACTATCCGCCGATTTGAGGCATTGCGTGCTGAGTGGCGGAACTCAACGCCGCGCTTTGCCTTGTTACCAAACCCAGGAAATGAAAATACTAACATTTCCTGGAGTGGGAATCGAAGCCACAACCTGTCGCGTTTACAGTCGCACGCTTCTGCACGCCTCTGCGCCACGACAGACGTTTTATTTGATATTTTGTGATTTATGTATCAGTCCCTCAGTTTTATGTGTATGTCTGTTCGAAGATTTATCAGAAATTAATATTTAAAAAGCAAAAATTGTTCTTCTATATATAGAAGTAATATATATAGAAAAAAAAAATATTGAAATTAGTATTAACTTATTTGTAAAAAAAAATATTTCACGACTTTTTTAAAAGTTTTAGTTACAATAAGATTTTATTAAACATTTTTATTTCTAGATCTAAGAACCTCGGAGGAGTGTCGCTATCTGATCTCTCAATGGATGACTTCCGCGGACTCTGCTCGGGTGACAAGTACCCCATTCTACGCGCCATTAGATACAGAGCCTGAGCGATGTGATAATATATTTATATTAATAATTAGTGATTTTAAATAGTATGAACGAACACAAAAACATATATTTTAACTTTTGTGAATAAACATTTTTTTTTTATTTGACTTTGACTGTATTACTCAATATATATTAATAGATGTACCACTGCACTTTGTAATAACACTATTGCCATGGAGATGTTATATGATAGTCAATAAATATACTTTCTTATAAAGTTTTTTATTATTTCCTTATAATATTTTCTTACATTTTTCCTATTTTTTTCATAAACCTCTAAATATGATAGACCACGCTTTTATTACCTAATTATATTCACTAGTGTCCCCGTAAATGCGTTAATAACGCATTGCACAGTGACGTATATGTCACTTAATTTATATAAACATGGATGTCAAATCATGGTAGTGTGTGTAACATTTATTTTGTTCATTTAATATATTTTAATGAATTATTTTTAGAAAATATAATCATTGTGCACTCCTTCTCTATATAACCTATAAGTGTGCCGAGTTCTATACTCCTCCGTCCGATCCAAAGATTTTCCATCACGTATTTACATATAGATGAATCAATCTATATGAGATTCTATTTCACGAAGAAAGCAATGTTTTGACCAAAATCTCTCTGCCTATTTTACTGATCGCCAGGACGAGTTGAAGTTTTAAAACTTCAAAAATATTTAATAAATATCATTATCTCTTGCCAAATAATTGTTCTTTGAAATTGTCTTTGGGTTGCAGTAGTTTGTAAAAATCTCTCTACAGAGATACTGACAACAAAACTAAGTTGTAACAAGCGTTGTAACAATGAATTTCGACGCAGGTGAATATAGAACGCATGGCTTAGTGGTTAGAGCGCTTGGTCGGTTTCCAAGAGGCGTGGGTTCGAGTCCCGCTGTTTTTGTTTCCTAAGTATGTGATTTACACTTTAAAACTTTCAGATAAGGCTTATTTAAATTACTTGTCTATATAATAAAATAGGAGAATGCTTCTATTCGACCTCAGATTGATATTAGACTTACTACGTTTAAAACAAGGTTTTATAACAAAAATAATAATAAAATGACATTGACAGGAGCCAAAGTTTACTAAAATTTTTACAAATTAGCGAAAATGTTAATGATAATTCACAAAGTTATAAGATTGCGCCCAATAAATCCGTATTTAGGTTCATTATTGTTGTCAGCTCACACAGAAACTTGTCCTACCCAACGTGAAAAGGAAAAGCAGCCGAAGTGTCCTTCAGTTGATCCACCGGCGTCTTCAGTCTGTCCCCCGGCACCTACATGTGATTCTCCACCGTCATCAGGTGGGCCTACGGGATCCTCAGGTGGTCCTCCGGGGTCTACATGTGGTTCTCTAACGTCATCAGGTAGTCCTACGGGATCCTCAGGTGGTCCCCCGGCGTCTTCAGGTTTGAAGAGAGCCTTGAAGACTGGTACAGTTCGCATGGGCTTGGTGCCTGAAGAGTGGTTTCTATTCTTTCACTCTAAGACAGGTGTCAGTGGACCATACATCTTTGGAATAGTTCTTGCAAATTATTTGGTTAGTAAAGAAATTTACATACTGGAGCACGAATATTACACTGGACTTTCTGTGTTTCCAATGCTTTATTTTGCCGCTACGCGCCTCGGTCCTGGATTCGCAAAATTTCTTGACAAGGAAGTAGATGAAATTGTTGATAATTTTGAAAAAGGTAGGAAGGATGAGATGAGTGTGTTTGAAAATGCGATAAACATGGCAAAAGATGCCCAATGGAGAGCGGAGGGACAGAAAATGTTGATGGACGCTAAAAAAGAACATATTGCAATGCAGCTAGAAGCCATATATAGGGAAAGATATATGGAAGTTTTCCGAACTGTCAAAAATCGTTTAGATTATCAAGTAAGATTACATCGAGCTCTTATGAGAATACAACAAAAATGGATGATCGAGTGGATTATACGGAGCGTGAAAAAGGCTATCACGCCAGATTTTGAAAAACAAGTCTTTGAAAAAGCATTACAAGATATATCGGCTATAGCAGGACGTGCTTAACATTAATGTACGGTACATTTTGTGTCCCTCACAATTGTAATTATTATTTAAATGTTATTACTACGAACAATTGTGTATTGTGGTTATAAAAAGCATGATTTATGAGTGGAAAGTAATTTTCCTAGAGTTATTGAAACATGATATTAAACATGTTACTTTCATATTTAAATTTTTTATTTTTTATTTTAAATTTTATAATGCCTGTAGTTAATTTTCAAAATTTCACAACTTCTACCTCAACTACGGAGGGTATGTATGGAGATGTAGTTTTATACGTTGTGTGTGATCAACCATTTATATATAATTTTTTAGGATATATTATAAATATAATATTTATTATATGTTAAAAAAAATGTTTACACAGCAATAGACTTCCTAAACATGGATGCGTTAATTTACTGTAAATTTCAACCCGATGGCTACGACTGTGATAGTCGCGGCATATTTATGCCAAAGTAAGTCTCAAATACAAGTTATTAAAAATATTTTTAAGGTAACTAAACTAAAAAAATAGAATTTTTTTAGACTTTTATATGAAATTAAATTGTGCTAAGCTAAGTATCTAACAGTAATTTCTTTAGGCTAGAAGTGGCTTATACTATTTTCATAATAAATAAAAATGAACTAAGTTTTAAAACTATATAAGAAAGCTTTATTAAAAGCGGACCCTCAATGCTGTGGGTCTTGTTTTTTAGGACTAAGAGAAATTGATGCATTGTGCCCAAATAACTTACATAAAAATTACAAATCATATTACAATTTTTCAAAGATTTTCAGGTTTCTTCTCTATTCGTTTGGCATTTATATGGAGAATGTCCAAATATCTAATAAATACTCGTATATTATATATACGTTGTTATGGCAACACATCTTTTACGGGCCTACTTGTACGTAGAGAAAAAGTATAATATTTATAACTAATGGTAATTTATTATTATTGTGGTGGTAGGAGGTTCGTCCTCCGTCTGGCTCGCGACCACTATCATGTCAAAGACGAACCGCCAAATATTTTATGATGTGTTCCGGTTCGATGGCATGTAAGCCAGGTTTTCCCCTTTCCCACCCATCCTTTCCCGAAAATGTGATGGTTCCGATAGCGGACTACTACACTGTCCTCCCCTTCCATCTGTATTCTGTAGATTGGCAACGCATCTACAACATCTCTGGTTTTGTAGATGTTCATGGGCGAAGGTAACCACTTACCATCAGGTGGTCCTTCTGCTCGTTTGCCATCCGTTATCCATAAAAAAAAAAAAATTATAAATAAATATTAATTCTTAGATTCTACTACGATACTAAAATGGAAGATTGCAAAACGGCTACAATAGGAAGTTGTCCTGACAATTTAAACACATTCAGTTCGCTTTCCTCGTGCCATAACACTTGTCGAGGTACTTACACTTATTTAAAATTTACATTTCCTGGAGTGGGAATCGAACTCACAACCTGTCGCGCTTACAGTCGCTTGTGCCACTGTGACGCAACAGGCGTTAACTAATTCATTCATTCTATAAATAAAGCTATTCTAATGTCTATTAAGTTTTAAAAAAATGTATAACGCCTGTAAGTGTAACGCCGGTCGTGGCGCAGAGGCACAAGCGTGGGACTGTAAACCCGTCAGGTTGTGGGTTCGATTCCCACTCCAGGAAATGTAAAATTTAGTATTTTCATTTCTTGGGTTTGGTAACCAGGCAAAGCGCGGCATTGAGTTCCGCCACTCAACACGCAATGCCTTGATTCGGCGGAAAGTGGGGAATGGAGTGTCTTAACACTAGGTTTCCTTTGCCTACCCTGCTATATGCGGGATACAGCGTGAAGCTATGTATGTAGGTATGTATTAAGTTTAAAAAAAATGTATATGCAAGTCCACTTATCAACATATTCACGTCACTATGGATACGATACATGAAAAAGTAATAGCATTAAAGCACTTTTTACAAAGAAAATCGTGTTAAAAATTTCACAAGCAAAATTGCTAATAAGTAATATTGCTTTATAAAAAATTCTCTCAATACTTATTTAATACCGCATCGAGTATTAAAATATACTACTAATGGAATTTTTAATTAAATCCCATGCAGATGTCGGCATGCACAAGCTTCCTGGAAACCTATCGACGCGTATCATATGCCGTTTACAATACGACTTTGGTACCTGTAATGGATATTATCCTAAGTAAGTAATTGATATTGTTGCTTTGACAATGTACTATGAGTACAATACAAGATGTATTAATATATGACAAATTAATTTGGAATTGCAGTTGTTTTTTGGTATTGGTTGTGTTGGTTTTACTTTAAAACTTTTGGGTCTTTTAATGATAAAAAATAGGCTTGGATATAACTAATTGGTAAATGTAAGGAACACTTAGTATCCATTTGATTGTTTTTAAATAATAATAAAAAATAATAAAGAGGAATTATAGTATATATATATATTAAAATTCATATAGTTATTTTAATATATTTAATTTTCCCAACAAAGCAGGGAACCTAGAACCAACCTAACTACGTAGAGCCTAGTGTTAAGACACTTTCCGCTTCAAAAAATATTCAATCAGACATTGCAGATTGGCACAGAAGCACAAGGGTGCGACTGTAAACGCGACAGGTTGTGGGTTCGATTCCCTCTCCAGGAAATGTAAAATTTAGTATTTTCATTTCTTGTGTTTGGTAACAAGGCAAAGCGCGGCGTTGAGTTCCGCCACTCAACACGCAATGCTTCAATTTGGCGAAAAGTGGGGAACGGAAATGTTGAAAGAGTATGGAGTGTCTTAACACTAGGTTTTCAGGTTCCCTCTGCCTACCCCGCTATATGCGGGATACAGAGTGAAGTTAAAAAAAAAAAGAAGTGCTCTAAGTTTTACCAGAGCGGGGAAGCAACTTAATTATAATCATTCTCCCAAATATGAATCAAACTCTGTAGGACAGCGTGAAGCTATGTATGTATATGTATGTGTGTGTTATTTTTAGCTTCACGCTGTATCCCGCATATAGCAGGGTAGGCAAAGGGAACCTGAAAGTCTAGTGCTAAAACAGTCCGTTCCCCACATTCCGCCAAATTGAGGCATTGCGTGCTGAGTAGAGAAAGAAAGAAGTCTAGTTGTATATGTACTTATATTTTTTGAAGCATTATTCACACACTTAGGATAAGAAACATATTTAAAACTTTATAAAAAATTAAAAGTAGGATTCAAACCCCCTTCTCTTGGATATCTTTCAAGCCTTCTAGCTAATTAAACTTGTCGTTATTATCTAGTCATACTGAAATTATCATAAGCTTGTTGCATTTTATTTCTGTGCATTAGCATCGCTTTTGGGAGGTTTTTAAAAATTTCCACTACCCAAAGACTATTTCTAGAAATGATTAACTTTATGGAGCTAGAAAGAAGGAACTGGCATTGACACGTATTAATTGATAAATTTACAATAAGACACTCAAATGAAATTAAATTATTCGTCATATTATATTAAGCTGTGGGGAATTGTTGAAAGAGAACGGAGTGTCTTAACACTAGGTTCTCGGGTTCCCTCTGCCTACCCTGCTATATGCGGGATACAGCGTGAAGTTAAAAAAAAAGAAAAAATAATAATATTAAGCTGTGATGGTAATCACACTTTGACCTTTTTATAATAGATACAGTCAGACATTCTTATCATTAGGCTAAGAGGCCATGAAAGATGCTACCTACATCAACTATGTATATAACATATAGAAAAAATGTTTCAAAAATGTAGTATATGTTATTATTTAGTTCTTGAATTTTCTTTTAATTAAACTTGTAAATCTAATAATACTAGTGTCCCTGTTGACGCGTTAACAACGCGTTGTTTTTGGCAATGTATATGTCACTTTATATAAACATGGATGTCAAACTATGGTAGTGTCTGTAACATGTATTTTGTTAATTTAATATACTTTTTCTGCATTATTTTAAAAAGATGTTAGCATTCTGTACTCCTTGTCTATATAAAGTATAAGTGTGCCAAATTTCATGATCCTCCGTCCGCGTAATATTTGTATTCGTATTTATATATAGATAACAATATACAATATTAAAAAATATTATTGCTTCAAAATAAACATAAAAAAATGTATCTATTTTTATATTTTCTATTGTAATTAACACTAATTCCCTTGTTTCAGATGGTATTTTGACGTCACAACGCGACGATGCAGAGGGTTCTCTTACAGCGGCTGTGGAGGTAATCTGAATCGGTTTGTAACACAGCAAATGTGTGCCACAATATGTACAGTAGCTATGGGGTTCTAAGTAAAGAAATATAAAATATAAAAAATGTCTATTCTCATTTATTAGTCGAGAAATTTACAAGGACTGTTGTTTGCAGAGGTGCAAACTTGCGACTGTAAATGCGACAGATTATGGGTTCCGTTCCCACCCCAGGAAATTAAAATATTAAGCAATATATAAATTAATAATATTTAATATCTTCATTTCTGCACTCTGGTAAGCGCGGCATTGAGTTACGCCACTCAGTATGCCATTCCTCAATTCGGCGGAAAATGAGGAATGGCAATGTTAAAGAGAACGGAGTGTCTTAACATTCAAAATCAAAAATCAAAATCAAATAATTTTATTCGAAGTAAGAAAAGTAACAGGCTTCATTTTTTGTATATCAAATAATTTACCACAAGTTCACTAAATTTAAAGCCTCAGACCTGAGAAGAACCAGCGCAAGAAACTCAGCGGAACTTTTTTTTTTCCTCAGTCAATACTTTACAATTATTTATTAGTGACAATGATACCTTTGAAATAGACTGGAGCGAGCATTTTCATTAGGTTCCCAGGTTCCATCTGTCTACCTGCTATGTGCGAAATACAGCGTGAACTTAAAAAAATACAAGGCATAAAATTAAAAACAGTTTAAAAAACTAAAACATGCTTAAAAGTATTATCCTGTTTTCCTGGAAAGGAAAAAAGGAAGCAATATTTTTATACTGTGCACCTGATGTAGATTTATGCTGTGAAAACATTGTATTGTTGTATTGTCATCGGATTCTGACACGTGTATGGAAATTTTCAAGCAAATCGGACGACAACATATATGTGGGTCGAAATACCCTTGCAAGATTTCTTACATTGATTGATTGATACCAGTAAAGCTTCAGCTAGTAAAAACGTTTTAAAATGGACACAAAATATCCAACTGCTAAAATAGAATTTCTATATGGTTTAATACATACTAGTGTCCCATTTGACGCGTTAACAACGCGTTGTCTATCAATGTATACATATGTAACTTTATTTAAACAGGCACGTCAAACCATGGTAGTGTGTGTAACATTTATTTTATTAATTTATTATATTTTTTATGATTTATTTTAAAAAGATATTATCATTGTGCACTCCTTCGCTATATAAACAATAAGTGTACCAAGTTTCATTCTCCTCCACTTAATTTTTGTAAAAAGGGATCCAAAAATTTTCCTTCACGTATTAATATATAGATAAGTATACTTCATTAAAATATTTAAATGAGTGTCAAAAACAAAATCACTCTGTAATTTATTTATAATATTGTTAATATAAAAGAATAATCATTATTGATATAATTATAAATATATTAAATTATTTAATGGAAAAACAAAAGTTGCAACAATAGTGTAAAAATTTGGAAATATATGTACTTGTATATTCCACTTGGTATGGGCTTTTGAGTGCGAAATCCAAATTTTGGCTTAAATTTTCTTATATTAAAATGTTTAATACTTTTCTAACGTAAAATATTAAGTTTAAGATTGATTTTTTCACCCAAGAATAAGTAAAAATAATTAAGTCAAACATAATTTGCAATATGCTATATAAAGGATTGTTACATCATATTGTCTAGATCTGCTCTACGGCCGTCTGAGACGATAGTTGTTGACCTTGTATTTGTATACCTTTGGCTAAAACGAAATATTTTATCGGGTATTCATAAAAAATCTTGATTTGGTCTCCAGCCTCAGTAATTGCGTATATTTTTATCTTAAATCCAAGAATACTTCGAAATTTAATATTATATTTTTCTAGGGTAGATTATATCTATTATTTCTTTAGTAAAAAATATTTTTTTCTATTACGATTTCAAAAGTATTTACAAATTGGAGAACGAAATTTCTAACCGTTAGCATTTTTCTATGTACCTTAAGGCCAGAACATAAAAAGCAAAAGATTAATTATTTTAAGAAAAATTAAAAAGCTTGGTCAAGAATTAATCTGGCATGAAAAAAACAATATATACATCCATACGAGTACATAGCTTCACGCTTTATCCCGCATATAGCAGGGTAGGCAGAGGGATCCTGGTGTTAAGACATTCCATTCCCCACTTTCCACCGAATTGAGGCATTGCGTGCGGAGTGCCCAAACTCAACGCCGCGCCTTGTTATTTGGAAATGAAAAAATCCAATTTCCTGGAGTGGGAATCGAACCCACAACTTGTCGCGTTTACAGTCGCACGCGTCTGCGCCGCGGCAGGCGTTCGAAAAACTTTATATATAATAGAACTAATATTTACAAAAGTAATACTTAAAACTTATAACTTCATAAACAATAGTGGATACATCTTCCCTATTCTCTAGTCTTTTAATGTTGCTTTATTGTTTTTAATATGGCTAATATGGCCCAGTGCTAACATTTGAACACGCCCTGCGCCAAGCATTTCGTATACAGTCCTTGTTGACATTGGCCGCGATTGTCAGGTCACGTAAGGTATACGTAAGTTTCCTATCTACTATTTATACGTTTTGTTAACGTAAAAACGGTTTATACGGTATTTTGAATCCATCGTCACAGTGGGAATGTAAACAATAGCTGTGGGTTCGATTCCCACGGGAGGGAATGATTATATTTAAATTATTTCAATGTCTCCTGGTTTGGGGTCTGGGCCTGGTGTCTCCAGAGTGTGGGGTTCCGTTCAATTTACCAGTTCCGCCATTCAACGCGTAACATCTTGAATTCGGGCGAAGAACGGAGTGTCTTGACACTAGATTTTCTCATACTATCCTTCTATGCGGGAAGAAGCGTTAGGCTTTTTAACCTCAATATTTTAAATTTAGTTTTACTGAAGTCCGTGAAAACTAAAGAAAGTTATAAAATCTTTTCATAAATTCGACCCAATTCTATATAACAAATTATCCATATGATTCTATTAGAGACTTACAACAAAAGTCATAAAATCATTATATCTATATGTGAAAGGTTACATTACGTTCGTAGAAAATTAAACAATACTGAAATTAATAATACAATTTAATTTGCTCTGTACAAATTATATTATATACAATTACATAAATTGCTTACAAAGCAAACATCAGGGACAAGACGCCAATGCTCGCCGGAGTCCATATAATATTTTACAGTATTTGTTTTTTTTTTCTGTATCCCGCACATAGCAGAGTAGACAGAGGGACAGAGAACCTAGTGTTAGGACACTCCGTTCTCAACGCCGCGCTTTGCCTTGTTGCCGGCGAGGAAAATACTAAATATTATTTAATATTTTCATGTCCTGGAGTGAGAATCGAACCCACAACCCGTCGCGTTTACATTCGCACGCTTGTGCTTCTGCGCCACGATAGGCCTCTCTTTCTTAAAATAAAGTTCACTCTTCCTTACTCCATCGATATTCTACCCTTGACGCCATTTATGATAATGTGGCCTATATCACCTGCCTTAGAGAAGCCAATTTGATACGTTTATCGGTCTAGCTTCTATGCAGTGTAAATAGCTTTTACTATATAAATATAAATAGCAAATACCTATTGTTGTATTATGGCCAAATCACAACAATGAAAAATTCTTTAATAATTGTAGCCAATATGTTATTTTCATGTATAAGCTGTAAAGTTACATCTAGATCCGTTCAGTAGATTTTGCATGAAAGAGTAACAAATATCTATCCATCCTCAGAAAATTTCGCATTTACAATATTAAGTGGGTGTGCATTTTATATTAACAAACTGTGTAGTTTATTGGTAGTGCTACCAATAAATGACGCTTTGGTAACTGTAAGCGAATTTTTTAAACTTAATTTAGGATTTTTTGTATATCTTAATAAGTATTAATATGTATTTATATGCACATACACATTTAAACACACAAACACAAACACACACACACACACACACACACACACA
>JAKGSA010000848.1:0-62033 GCA_033558755.1 Philaethria dido | reverse complement strand
TTTTTTTTTTTTTCAAATATGTGTTAATGTTCGCTGTGTTGGTGATCCAAATAAATAAATAAATAAATAAATAAATAAATAAATAATACTTATAATCCTTACTAATATTATAAATGCGAAAGTAACTCTGTCTGTCTGTCTGTTACGCTTTCACGCCTAAACTACTCAACCCATTTTGATGAAATTTGGTATGAAGATAGAACTCAACTTGGGAAAGGACATAGGATACTTTTTATCGCAAAAAAAAAGGGTAAAAAAGGTTGACATAGGGGATGAAAGTTTGTATGGAAAATCCTTATTGTAAAACATAAAATCATGTCAAGTTGTTCAACTGTTTACAAATTTACACCTAAGCCACTTAATCAATTTTGAAAAATAGTCTAGACCTTGGGAAGGGGTATAGGCTATAATGTACCATGTAGCGCGATATAACCGAATTCCACGCGGGTGAAACCGCGGGCGAACAGCTAGTAATGTAATAAAATAGATAAACTTAAATAATAAATATTACACACACTGCCATTGATTTGACATATACTTATATAAAATAACCTCGTACATATTTGTCGGCGGTATATTGGTATATTGTTGTACAGGATACGTTTTCAGAATGGCTATGTTATTTCTATTACTTGCTTATAATATTTATTACAAATATATTATTTAATATTCAAATACAACTTGATGCGTTGAATACAGAAATCGAACGGTGTCAACTAAGTAAATCTTAAAGTTTATATACACAGTAACTTGGTGGGGGTTTCGTGAGAAACTTACTAAATAGACCATAATAACATTTAAAAATTACATATAGAATTGCGCCCATATATTCGTTACTAAGGCAACGCATAAACAGTTCCTCTAGCATGCATTTAATAGTGACTAACAACGACATTGTTAAAAAACTAAGCTAAGTTAAGCATAATTATAAAAAATTAAAAATTTCTATAAAGTAAGTAGAATATAAAATAATTGAAATAACAACAAAATCCTTTAGTAATTTACTTTAAAGCGCTGAGTAAAGTACATATTTCTTATTTTACGTTGAAAAATTTCTCGACCCCTGCAACATTATTTTTCTATAATGAAAATTGCCTGAAGCTCTTTGCAATGTTGAACTTGTTTATAATTTTTAACCGACTTAAACAAAAGAAGGATTTATATTTTAATTTAAAGGTCTATAATCTCCCCCTACTACAAGCCGTGTTCGCGAGCCGAGGTTCGGCCTCACAGGAGGCGCCCTTGTGACTCTGCAGTTCTAAGTTGATGGTCCTCCTCACAAGGAGGCCAAGCCAGGGTCAGAGCTCTTCAAGCTCGGCCCCCCACAAAACCCGGTGACGCTGTCGAGGCCAACAGCATATTGCACAGTCGAAGAAAAAAAAAGAGCTTATAATCAAAGTGTATTTTTATATATGTTACGTATACCTTTTTGCTGGGTGAACCAGGGGAGGGTTATGTTTTCCGCGCGTTTGTCTTCTTCGTTTGTTTCTTTATTATCTCATAGCTTCCAAACCTCTCGACCGAATCATATAATTAAGGTGATGTTAGATAAGCATTGATACTCCAAATGTTCTTAGATATGTGACGTCAATCAGTTCAATATGGCGCCCTCTAGAGGCGATTACATGAATAAAAACAAAAAAATTGTAGATGGTACCGTGTGGTGTATCAAATGAAAGGACTTAATTAGCACATTACAAATATATAACACATAACTAGCTTTCATAGCTTACTTTATTTGTATTTGCTTCCTAAATTTGAAGAATTGGTTCAGTCGGGTTTTTTGTTATTTATAATTATGTGTGTTATTAAATACTAGATTATTATGAATATCCTGCTATGCTCAAGATAAAAAATCTTATTTTAACTGAATTCAGCTCGTAGTTGAGATTAAAAGCTAAAAGTCGCCTTATAACGCTAGCTGTATCTACGCGGCTCCGTGTCCAGTCAAGTTCAACTGATCTTTTTTTTAATTTTTATAACGCAGGGGAAATCTTCCAAAGATACCCAGCCTGGGGAACTGGGTTATGTGGGATTTTTACCCATTAAAACTCCTGAGGTAGCCGTCTTCGACATGGAAGGAGGACCCGGGAAATCGGTTGAACCGCATCCGTGGCCCTTCTTAGGTGTCTTGCTCTTAAGTTCACAAAAGCGAACAAATATTGTCCCCGGTACTCACAAATAAACTTTATTCGACTGGACCAATAAATTTAATGTGCAGGTTCCCCATACTGCACATCCATGGTCTAAAAAACTTTTTTAAGCCCCAGATATTAGGGCTGGGAGACCAGAATGACGTAAAGCCCCACCATGGCGTTGACGCCGTGTTCTCTGGTAAGCAGGATCTGCTCTCTCCCGTTCTCGCCCAGCACCCTTCTTCTGTACTGTCTACTTCAACTTGACGTAGAAAGTCAAAATTTGGAATATAAAGTTCAGAAAACTATGATTTGTGTTTTTATAGTCACTTGTTTTTTACGTCAGATGTCTATGGTTTATAAAGTCATTTAGAATATTTAAAGTAATATACTTATAATGTTATCATATTGTTCTTGAGCTAGCATCAATGATGGGTTCCTGAAGAAATAAAAAGGAACTGTTCAAATAATGATATATTATACCTAAACTTATAGCAATTTCGGTAATTTAAATACCTACCTAACTTCAGGCTGTATCCCGCATATAGCAGGGTAGGCAGAGGGAACCAGAGAACTTAGTGTTAAGACACTCCATTCTCTTTCAACAATTCCGTTCCCCACTTTCCGCCGAATTGAGGCATTGCGTGTTGAGAGGCGGAACTCAACGCCGCGCTCCGCCTTGTTACTAAACCCAAGAAATGAAAATACTAAATTTTACATTTCCTGGAGCGGAAATCGAACCCACAACCTGTCGCGTTTACAGTCACACGCTTGTGCCTCTGCGCCTAAACCTATATCTCAATTCTTTATTCGGTGAACTAAACTAACCATGCGTTAATATTGAACTTGCCTCCCATTTTCACATGTAACTTTTTGATGAGATCTTATTCATTTAGTTTATTAAGTCCGGCGTGTCAATGTAAGCGGCATTAGTATGCTTCTAGCAAACGTTGAATAGCGCGGCACGTTTTCCAAGTATTAAAATCTAAAAGTTCTTACTTAAGACTTTAGACTAAGTTTAAAAAGAGTTAAAAATCTACTTTATTTTACCTGCTACATAAATATAATGGCTCCTTCAATTTTATTTTTCACTAACTTAGAATAAACGTAACATTTTAGTTTATTTTAATTTTACATAGCGTGACATTGAATTCCGGTACCTAACACGCAAATGTTTAAAGAATATGTAGAAAGTTGGTAATAACAACAATATTTTGCTATTATAAATTACTCTATCTGCCACACAAGTAATTTTAAATACATACATACCCTGCTATATACTTCACGCTGTATATAGCAGGGTAGGCAGAGGGAAAGGGTAGGCAGAGGGAACCTACCCTACCCGGCAGAGGGAAAGGGTAGGCAGAGGGAACCTACCCTACCCGGCAGAGGGAAAGGGTAGGCAGAGGGAACCTACCCTCTGCCTACCCTGCTATATACAGCGTGAAGTATATAGCAGGGTATGTATGTATTTAAAATTACTTGTGTGGCAGATAGAGTAATTTATAATAGCAAAATATTGTTGTTAAGACACTCCGTTCCCCCCTTTCCGCCGAATTGAGGCATTGTGTGCTGAATGGCGGAACTCAACGCCGCGCTTTGCCTTGTTGCTAAACCCAGGAAATGAAAATACTAATCTTTTACATTTCCTGAAGTTAGAATCGTACCCACAATCTGTCTTTTATTAAAATAATTTTAATTTTCCCCTCTCAGGTAAGACAAAGCGAGGCGGTAAATTCCACCATCCAATACATGTTTGGTAATTTGGACGAAAAGTGGTGAACGGAGTGACTTGAAGATCGTTATCTCATTCATAAACAGTAACTGAATGATATATTAATTAGAATGTAATATACTTGATTTTCAGAAATTGTTAATTTGTCGTTTCTACGGAATTATCCCGTCATATGTACTCACTATTAAATATTCTCATACTAATTGCCAAAGTGATTAAGTAGGTATTTGTATATAGAGACATATCATCATATGTATATTATGAATAGATTGCTTAGACAATATGATATACTAATCGCTCTATCTGGATGTTACACACAATAACGTATTAGTATATAGTTAGTCAAAGTAATAAATACACTTACTTAACTTCACGCTTTGTCCTTAGTGGGGTAGTCAGAGAGAACGGAGCGCCAAACGCTACGGTCCCTGCATACTTCTTTCGCCTCGTCCACAGTCATTAACCTCTTCATATATGCCCTTCATGATTTTTAATAAATATAGTAATAATAAATATCAATAAATATAGTACTTTTTTTTTTAACATCACACTGAATCCCGCATATAGCAGGGTAGGCAGAGGGAATCTGAGAACCTTGTGTTAAGACACTCCGTTCTCTTTCAACAAAATCCGTTTCCCACTTTCCGCCAGATTGAGGCATCGAACTCACAACCTGCCGCGCTTACAGTCGCACCCTTGTGCCTCTACGCCACGACAGGCGTTGTACTTTATTTATATATTAGTATTTTATTAACCGTCGGTCTTAGTCAAGACTATTTTAACGTTAGAGAATCCGTAAAATTGAAACTGTAACCTAATCTAACCTGAAGAAGTTTCCGTAATTTAAATTTATTCGATTGATAATTTAATTTATTCTGTGTAACATAATTTTTGTCTTTCAGCCTAGATGCGCTCAGTAATTAATACGTAAAGAATTTTTTTTAATTTTTTCTAATGAAAACTAAAGAGACTCTGAAATATGCTAATTGCTATACAGTGAATACGAAGAAGAAGAAAAGTGCAGACAATCAATATTTTTTATAATAATTTATCAGAAACACAATTCATTATCTTAACTGTGTTAGTATAACAATATCTAAATTATCTATATATAAATAGGTGAAACAAAAACTTTGTATCCCTTTTTACGAAAATGACGCGGACGGAAGTGTATGAAACTTGGCACACTTATAGTTTATATAGAAAGGAATGCAGAATGCTAATATATTTTTTAAATAATGCATAAAAGGTTATTAAATTAATAAAATAAATGTTACACACACCACCACGTTTATATAAAGTGACATATACATTGCTAAAGACAACGTGTTATTAACGCGTCAACGGGGACACTAGTCTCTATAAATGTTAAAATATAAATATAATAAAACATCGCCATACAAGGCGTATGTAAGCTTACGCCCTCATATTGTGAACTGTATCGTTATAGATATACCAATAACTATCGAAACATAGATGATTAAATTGTATCTTATCGCTTTTGAATCAATGATTAACTTATAAATAATTCATCTCAAGACGCTTTCAGAAGTTCCTGAACCTGTCCCGAATACAAACTAAAGTCGCTAATTGTGTGTCTTAACCGCTCAGCAACTATTTAGTAACTATTTAAACGAATATATATAAAAATGGTACATGTTAGTGTAAATACTTACAAATTTTCTTAAACTAGAGGTACTCTACTGACGCGTAAACAACGCGTTTGCCTTAGCCTCGTGTATGTCAATTCATATAAAAGGGATCTGTCACGGGTGCTGTGGCTTTTTGTGCTGCTGTATTCAAATTTTATACGTTTTCTAAATATGTAAGTGTATATTAACTTTAAAAATGCTGAAAATATAGTGATTCCATTTTTATCAACGAATGTAAGGGAAGACATCACTTGACTTTCGACAACAGAGTATCAGTGACTCTGGAGGAAAGTGACTTAAAAGGACTGTCTGGAGGGTATATATGTAGAGGTTAGTTACTATGAACGAAGCGAAAAAAGGTTCGTAGCGTTTGGCGCTCCTTTCTCTTTGACAGGGATAAACCATGAAGCTAAGTAATGTTAAGTTAAGTTAAATATTAAAACCTTACTGATAGTGTTCTTAGAATCATAATAGGAATCTTGTTTCTTAATATTTCAAAATATGTATTCTCTATTTCCAACCTTCATGCTTTTTAGTTACTAGTGTCCCAGTAAATGTGTTAATAACGCATTGTATACTATATGTCACTTTGTATAAACATGGATGTCAAACCATGGTAGTGTGTGTAACATTTATTTTATTAATTTAATATACTTTTTATGCATTATTTAAAAAAAATATTAGCATTCTGCACTTCTTCTCTATATAAACTATCAGTGTGCCAAATTTCATGCTCCTCCGTCCGCGTAATTTCGTAAAAAGTGATCCAAAGTTTTTGCTTCACGTATTTATACATAGATTTGACCTGCTCTCTATTTTGGCCAAAACTTTTGTATAGAAAATTCAAATATTCGATCCGAACTGACAGGAAACTGGCCTTTAATTTTCAGAAACCCTAATTGAAAACTCCGAAATACATATATAGAACTGACATGTGAGTGAAGTCACATGATATTTTAATGGAAAATACCACGAATTTTGTTTAGTTTTCATACTAACGGTATTGTATATGCATTTTGCATTGGCATACATTTTTGACACAAAAATATATAATAGAACATATAATTTAATTGTAAGTATATGTATATGTCATAAATATGATTCATCAAATCATTTATTATTATTTGAAAATAGTAAATTTAGCCAGTTTTTAAAATTGCCGGGAATTAGTTTAAGGTTACTTTTGATTGGATTATTTTCTTCATTGGTTGTATATAGATAAAAATATAGACAATAAAGTAAAAAAGTATTTGTAAGTAAATTATTAAATATGTCTGCTAATATGTTAATAACGCCTGTCGTGGCGCAGAGGCACAAGCGTGCGACTGTAAACGCGACAGGTTGTGGGTTCGATTCCCACTTCAGGAAATGTTAATATTTTCATTTCCTGGGTTTGGTAACAAAGCAAAGCGCGGCATTGAGTTCCGCTACTCATCACGCAATGCCTCAATTCGGCGGAAAGTGGGGAACGGAATTGTTGTAATAGAATGGAGTGTCTTAACACTAGGTTCTCAGGTTCCCTCTGCCTACCATGCTATATGCGGGATAAGGCGTGAAGTTAAAAAAAAATGTTCTATATGGAGTATTTTTGTTCTATTTTGAGAGAAAAACAGTATAATTTAAGGCCATTCTGGTAGTGGAACAGTATCTTACTGTAAATACGACTGCATTATAGTTTTCCTACTGAACCCTACTTAGAGGAATAATTTATATTTACATAACTTTCTTTTCCAGCCACGGCAAGGAAAATGGCAGTATTGAGTTCCGCCACCCATCAGGCAAGATATCTTATTACTAAAACTATTATATAATATTTTTATATAAATATTTTTTGCTAAAATTATTTTTCCATAAATTTTCTCCTGTGAGGGGACGGGGTTAGAATATAATATCCCTCCTTTCCCCAGAATGTGATGGTCCCGATGGCGCACTGCCGCGGCCACTACGTTACTTCCTCTCTTTCCTATCTGAATACTAGGTCGGCAACGCATTTACAAAACCTCTGGTGTCCTAGATGTCTATGGGCGAAGGTTACCACTTACCATCAGGTGGTCCTTCTGCTTGTTTGCCATCCTTTATCAATAAAAAACATATAATAATGTTAGACTTACGCTTAACATAAATTTTTACTTACATAGTCAAATTTTATCATAATATGTACGGTGGACAAATGTAGGTATTGATTTTGTTTGTAAAGGCAAACTATCGAGGCGAGACACGTTTTAAGATCTTGTGGCATCTTAGCTTTTATACGTCCGCTTAAATGGAATTCATGTTTAGTATGCTCTATGTAGCAAATTGCTAGATCGAAAGCTTCATACAAAATTCTCTTCGTAATATTTATATATTTCATGTTCATTTGGTTTCGGTAGAGAGAATTTTTTGTTTGACCAGAGAGACAGAGAGAATTTTTAGATTCTTTTATATAATTTTTATTTAGTTTTAATAATTTTGAAAAAAGGAAGTGGTTCTCGATTCGACTGTGTTTTTTTGTGTTTATGTAAGTTTTTGCTAAGTGAATTATTTTTGATGATTTTTTCTTGTATGATAAACCAATGCTACTAATATGGTCCTATTTAAATTTAGTTAAGACAACGTGTAGTTTTGAAGTTATACGTAACAATTCAACCTTTGGTACATTTTATTTGAAGTTGGTTTTTTTCTACTTAATTATGTACTTAAGAACTAGCAATTTGTGAATTTACATATATTTTAAGTTAGGTAACTTTGTTCATAAAAGTACAATATATTGCTGTAATTCAATAATTAAATATTACTAGACATATATATTATTACTGAGTTTAAATAATTAGGTATATGTATATATGTGTGTGCATAATTTAAAATGATATAGCACATCTAATAATTATCATTCATACTAGCATCTATTTAAAGCTTCGCGAAGTCGACTACCACATATATTCATAATATTGAACTTGACTTCCATTTTCACAATAAGTATTTAATGAGCTATATATTTTTATAATTTATTTTAACTAGAGTTCCTGTTGACGCGTTAACAACGCGTTGTCTATCAATGTATTGTATATGTCACTTTATATAAACATGCATATTAAACAATGGTAGTTTGTAACAAAAAAAAATACTTTTTATGAATTATTTAAAAAAAATGCTAGCATTCTGCACTCCTTCTATATATCAACTATAAATGTGTCAAATTTCATGCTCCTCCGTCCACGTATTTTTCTAAAAAGTGGTTCCAAAATTTTTGCTTCACGTATTTATATAAAGATTGCCCTAAATATATAATAATATACTGATATTATCAAAATGTTTAATATGGCGGCTGTATCGCTTAAAACGATCTCTTGAGCGTTGGAATTGTATAGCGACGATAGCTAGTGCATTAAATAGGTCATTTATATATGTATGTATATAACATGTTATAATATTATAATATACAGAACTAAATATACGCATAATATTTTTTTTAGCATCACGCCGTATCCCACACATAGCAGAGAAGGCAGAGGGAAACAGAGAACCTTGTTATTACACATATAGACACTCTATTCTTGTAAAATTTCCGTTCCACACTTTCAGTCGAATTAAGTCACTGGCGGAACTCAACGCCGTGCTTTGCCTTGTTACCAGAGCGAGGAAATGAAAATATTAAATATTATTTATTTATTTAGTATAGATACTATTTTGTGCTAAAATAATTAAAATTTAAACAAAAAATCCTATACAAATTAAATGCACCAAAATGTAAAATGATTACGAATAACTCAAGAACTACTTGTCGGATCTTAAATAAATTTAAATGGAATTACTTCAGAAGCACTATCTCTCATATAAAAAATATGCTTCACCCAATAAAAAGTTATGTGTTACACATATAAAAATACAGTCGAAAGTACAACCTCTTCTTTTTTGAAGTCGGTTATAAGTAATTCTTAACATATACAACGTTTGTATAAACTGTTTGTAGAGTTACAGGTATTAGGCGTACTAATGAAAGTATCAATTAACTTTTTATGGCTACGAAATTATGATCATGTACTTACTTTTACTTATTAGTTTCCTTTCACCTCTTGTGAGTGACAAGCATTTTCACTATCGTTATAAAATTAATTATTGGGTAGCCTTTAATATTCTATTTACTTATCTAGTGTTTATAGTAGATTTCAGCCAGTGCCAAGACCTTATACCCTCCGCTTTCCACCAGAATTCCAGATATTACTTGATGAGTGGCGGAACTCAACCCCGTCTGTCGATTTTGGAGATAGATTGCGCATCGAACTTAACATCGCATCATCGTCAGGAGTATCTGTAAAAGACGATAATTGTAAACCTATGTTTGTAGTATAATTAATATTTTAGAGTTTCTTTTTCTTTTTTTTTTTCGTTCGGGTCACCTGATGGTAAGTGATCCCCGCCGCCCACGGCCCCGTGCAACACCAGAGGAGCTACAGGTGCGTTGCCGGCCTTTGAGGTGGGAGTAGGCGCGCTTTTTGAAGGTACCCATTTCGTATCGACCTGGAAAAACTGCCGCAGGTAGGCCATTCCACAGTTGAGTGGAAGGAAATTCCTTCGAAACCGCACAGTACTGGAGTAATTATGCAATATAAAACTTAGAAGTCCATTTATTTAATACGTTTGTGAGATATGTATTTTTATATGAGCCATTATTTTATATTGAGTACACAAACCGATTAACACGTTACATAAAAATTATTTTTATTACCTTACTGAAGATTTTTTTGGCGATTCTTTCTGTTAATTTTGTTACCGTTAGAAGAAATATATGTTGCATACATATATTAATTAATAATAAAGAATATAAATTCAAGATTAATTATTTCCTTTGTTGTGGATTCGATTCCCACTCCAGGAAATGTAAAAATTTAGTATTTTCATTTCCTTGATGATAGACGCTCCGTTCCCCACTTTCCGCTGAATTAAGGTATTGCGTGCTGAGTGGCGGAACCCAACGCCGCGCTTTGTCTCGTTATCAAACCCAGGAAATGAAAAAATCCATTTCCTAGAATGGGAATCGAACCCACAACCTATCGCGTTTAAAGTCACATGCTTGTACCTCCAGGCCACGACAGACGCTATATTTATTTTAGGCTTTGTATTTAACCAATTAGTAAAATTGTAAATACCAATCGATTTGACAACCTATTAACTTCCCGTAGGAATATTCGAAGAGAACTATTATTTAATATTTCGGATTAACTTAAAATAATGGATACTCAATTAATCTGATAAGAGCTGTGCATGTCCGTGACAGATGTCGATGATAAGAGTCGTAATTTAATTGACATTGCAGTTTTAATGCACGTCCAATCTATATTAGCTTATTGCTTCCATTTAGCGCGCGTCCACTAAATGTCAGTATGAATTAATTATTTTAATTTAATTTGGGAAGTTTTAAGGCTTAAGGCTTAAGGCTTATGTAGAGGCTGTCGTGGTGAATTTGATAGAGATTTCATGAATAATGGAAAGCAGAGAATAGAGTGTCTTGTTAATAGATTCTCTCTATCTATTGTGTTATGTGGCAGAAAATAGTTACATTAACAACATTAACGCCTGTCGTCGCGTAGAGGCACATGCGTGCGACTGTAAACGCGACAGGTTGTGGGTTCGATTTCCACTCCAGGAAATGTATAATTTAGTATTTTCATTTCGTGGGTTTGGTAACAAGGCAAAGCGCGGCGTCGAGTTCCGCCACTCAACACTTGGAACGGAATTGTTGAAAGAGAGTTGGTTCCCTATGCCTACCCTGCTACATGCAGGATACAGCATGAAGTTGAAAAAAAAAATAGTTACATTAGTATTCTAGTAACTAGTGACGAGGGGTGTAAATTTTATTTAGACAAGCCGGTAAATTTAGAGAAGCCGGCATATTTTGGGAAGCCGGTATAGGATGTAAAGGTATTTAGTAGTTTCACTATCGAATTTTGGTGATGACCTTTTTTTAGGGGGTTTTAAATGTAAGAGCTTGTTTTGTTTGCAATTTTATGCCCAATATTTTTTTGGTGACCTCTTCTTTTTTAGGTCTCATACTTGCGTTTTTAAAATTAAGGTAAGCCAGTGAGAACCGTGTAGTATGGACGCCTCGCTACTGCAACAACTTGTCATGTAGCTTCACACTGTATCCCGCTTAGCAGGGTAGTTACAAAGAACCTAGTGTCAAGACACTCCGTTCACTGCTTTCTACCAGGGAAAATAACGCCGTGCTTTGTCTTGCAGGCCAGGTAAAGGGCGGATAAATTATATAAATTTAGATATCATTCCTCCAAGTGGAAATCCAACCCACAACCAATCGTGATTCATTCGTGACAGTTAAACGCTACTGCGCTATAATGGGCCTTCCTTAGTAAAAAAATAATATTATTAAATGAGGCTCTCAGAGCAATAGTGGGCTAACCCCAAAATTAACCCCAAAATTAAAGGAACTTACAGTGGAACCACTACCTACCGATAGATAGCGTCTGAAGCATTAGTCCAGGCAATTATCTCCGTTTTGCGAAAAATGTGGACCACTTAATAATTATATTAACTTCACGCTGTATCCCGCATATAGCAAGGTAGGCAAAGGGGACCAGAGAACCTAGTGTTAAGACACCCCATTCTCTTTCAACAATTCCGTTCCCCACTTTCCGCCGAATCGAGGTATTGCGTGTTGAGTGGCGGAACTCAACGCCGCGCTTTTGCCTTGTTACCAAACCCAAGAATTGAAAATACTAAATTTTACATTTCCTGGAGTGGGGATCGAACCCACAACCTGTCACATTTACAGTCGCACGCTTGCGCCTCTGCGCCACGACAGGCGTTATTATATTAAATATATTAAAAAAAAATAATACCTACATTTAAGTATGCAAATTAAAATATGAATCTTAATCTACCTCGGATTTTCATACTTTTACGCAAGACGAGTTTATAAGGTTTCTGAAATTTCCAGTTAGACCGAGTTGTAATGCAATTGCATTCTAATAGACGCTTTCCGAGAAGGAGACTTCATAAGCCGTTTTTATAATTGAAATCTTCGTAATGTAATATTTCTATGTATTTTTATGGTTTCACATCTTTTGCTATGATATGAACTATATAGACTATAACCAATACTCCTGGTATTGGGATAGTTGTAAGGCTTATTATTTTTACAATGTTTTACTAAATTAAAAATTGCCTCAATTCGGCGGAAAGTGGGGAACGGAATTGTTGAAAGAGAATGGGGTGTCTTAACACTAGGTTCTCTGTTTCCCTCTGCCTACCCTGCTATATACGGGATACAGCGTGAAGTTAAAAAAAAAGAAAATCGATTTAAAATCGATTTCAAATAAGCAGGAAGTTGCTCTCAGTTAGTTGTTAGTGCTTCTGATGATCTAGCTTTTTTATGTGAAAGTTAGTACTTTTGTTGGTCTAGCTAGTGTTTCTGTGATCCAATTTAAATTAATATTAGATCTGAGAAGTAGTTTTTGAGTTATTCGTAATGATTTAAAATTTTTGTGCATTTTATTTGGAGTCGGTTTTATTTTTTTATTTTATTCACAAAATCTTAGATAAAGTTTAAGCAAAGTTATTTCGAATAATAAAAAATTAACGCCTGTCGCGGCGCAGATTCACAAGCGTGCGACTGTAAACGCGATAGGATGTGGGTTCGATTCCCACTCCAGGAAATGTAAAATTTTGTTTTTCATTTCTTGGGTTTGGTAACAAGGCAAAACGCGGCGTTGAGTTCCGCCACTCAACACGCAATACCTCAATTCGGTGGAAAGTGGGGAACGGAATTGTTGAAAGGGAATGGAGAGTCTTAACACTAGGTTCTCTGGTTCCCTCTGCCTACCCCACTACATGCGGGATACAGCGTGAAGTTGAAAAAAAAAATTAACATCTTTTATAGGTGCGACAATAAATAAAAGCGGTTTAATACTTCAATGGTCATGTCTCGTGAATGCCTTTTGTTCGGAATCCGCTTTTCGACCTTTACATATATCGTAAAAGCAACTACTTCAAAATTTAATCGTGCGTGAAGTAGTCTATTTACAGAAATAATTATTTTTAACTTACTTGAAAAACATGAGGATGTTCTAAATTCGACTGTATTTTTATGTGTATTACTTACCGTATGAAGTTGTAACAAGTGTATAGGAATTTTCGCATCTGGATATATGGATACACGGATGGTTTAGAGGTCAGTGCGCTTGGACGGTTTCCAAGAGGCGCGGGTTTGAGTCCGACTGCGTTCAAATTTCTATATGTTCTCTAAATATGTTAATTTTTCATGATTTTATTTAATGTAGTTCATTTTAAATTCAATGAAGATCTCAAGAGTCAAAGTATAGAAATAATTATATTCAAAATAAGATGGAACTTCCTTTTCAAGCAAATCGACTTCAAATAAAATACACAAAAAAGCAACATTATTACTAATGACTCAAAGTCAAAGTAAAAGTCAAATGATTTTATTCAAAATTTTTTGAACGTCAAATAATTTACCACCGGTTCACTAAATATAATTCCTCAGACGTGAAAAGAACCGGCGCAAAAAACTCAGCAGGACTTGTTATTTTTACCAGCCAATACTTTACAAATATATATTCGTGACGTTGATACCTTTGAAATAGACTGGAGCGAGCATTTCATTCCCAAAACGTGGTACCATTTATAAAATCATTAATTAGTCTTTTCACAACGTTTTTAAACTGTGAAGTACTCGTAACAACATTTCAATTTTTAATGCAAGTGATTCTAAGCGCGACAGGTTGTGGGTTCGATTTCCACTCCAGGAAATGGAATTTTTCATTTTCTGTTTGGTAACAAGGTAAAGCGCGGCATTGAGTTCCGCCAAGCATGCAATGCCTCAATTCGGCGGAAAGCGGGGAACGGAGTGCCTACCAAACCAAAGAGTTATTCTTAATAATTGTATATTTAAGTGTCTTCGGTTTAACTTTTTTGTTAAAAAACTAATGATCTAAATAGAGAGATCTAGGGTGTAATTTACGTAAGCTTACATTAATTTATTCTAAGTTGCGTACATTACTAAGCGCTGACAGACAGATCCTGACATCCTTTTGGATTTGTCACGTCGGGACTCAATGAATAAGTAAGCGTGTACCTAATTGTACTTATACCATTTGAAATTTAATATAACTATAATTTATGTTACAAGCTTTGTGGTAAAATTATATGAAATGGAAGAAAATGTAGGTTTGGTCGACTATGATGGTCTCATGTTCTTTTTCTTATTTAAAATAAAAATCATTATCTATTTACACCTAAGGAACGAGTTTCACGAGGCACACTTACTACGTAACTTACTTTTACTAATTTCACCATCATGATATCTATCATAATAATATATTCACTTGAAAAATACAAACAACATAATGTTACACAGTTGTAGTTAGCAACGGTGGACTTATCTCTTTAAGAGATATCATCCAGCCAACCGGTAGATGTGGATGAAAGAAACATATAGCGGGATGATAGATCCGTACAATAAACAATTATATCAACAATTAAAACAAACATTAATATAACCTAGTTAAAATATATACAAACACATAAATAAATATATACATATAAATTTAAAAATATAGATAATATAACAAACATAACCAATATATAATAAATATAACTATATAATATAATATAAGCATATATATACTATATATATACAAATCAATATACGTTCAATAGCTTAACATTATAATGGTAAGGTCAGTTAACAGAATATACAGGTATATTCAGGTGAATTTGTAATTATCTTTTACCTTCACCCTTTTTACCGCATAGCAAAGTAAACGTAGTATCGATATTACGTTCTCTACTTTCTTTCCAAAACTGAAGATAATTCAAATAGAAACATTCCCCTAGTGGAAAATCTAACACTCAACCTCCCGCGTTTACATTCAGATGTTGTCCTATTGCTTCACGAGCCTATATATATATACATATATATATATATATATATATATATATATATATATACTAAACTAAACTCAACCTAAGTGATTATCACTAAATTTTTTTTTAACTTCACGCTGTATCCCTCATATAGCGGGGTAGGCAGAGGGAACCAGAGAATCTAGTGTTAAGACACTCCATTCTCTTTCAACAATTCCGTTCCCCACTTTCCGCCAAATTGAGGCATTGCGCGTTGAGTGGCGGAACTCAACGCCGCGCTTTGCCTTGTTACCAAACCCAGGAAATGAAAATACTTCATTTAAAAAATCATAATAACATATACATGCTATCTCATGACATATAAACTCAAAACGATTGCTTGTAATATACCTCTTGGTAATATCAACGTCATAAGGACCCTTACTTGGCTTTGGTTTAGATATTAGTTAAATGCATCTTATACCTAATATCCCTTGACATTCACTAATTGAACCCTTTGTGTAATTAAGCTAAATCAACAACAGCAACATGATGGAATGCAATTCAAAATTTGTTAGTTTGAATTCAACATCTGTATATATTATATTTCATCAAAGTGGCTTCTTAAGCCGACACTTGGATCGTAAGTCCCAGGCAGTCTCCAACTACTCTCTCTGCAACGCGATGGGCATCCGCATTGTGAAACCATAGATTGCTCAGGAGTTTTGTCTTTTTTTTATTTTTTTTTTATGGATAACGGATGGCAAACTAGCAGACGGACCACCTGATGGTAAGTGGTTACCTTCGCCCATGAACATCTACACCACTACAGATGTTGTAGATGCGTTGCCAACCTAGAGGATACAGATGGAAGGGAAGGATAATGTAGTAGTCCGCTATCAGAACCACCACATTTTGGAAAAAGGATGGGTGGGAAAGGGGAAATCCTGGCTTACATGCCATCGAACCTGAACACATCATAAGATATTTGGCGGTTCGTCTTTGACATGATAGTGGCCGCGAGCCAGACGCAGGACAAACTTCCTACCACCATAGTACTGGGATACCCGCCTCTTACGGGACGCTACTCAGCGGCTAAGGGGAATTGTATTCTAACCCCGTCCCCTCACAGGGAAAAAAGTTTTGTCTTTAAATGAAAAGAGTAAAAAGACGATTTGTCGACTAGATTTATTTATATGATACTTCACTATCTGTTTAATTACTGTTATTATAATAAAAAAATGAACGTAAAAAAATCTTTTCCAGAGACTTAATTTTAAATGCAGCATTCATTTTTTAACCGACAATAAAAAGAGGGTTCTCGATTCGACTGTGAAAAAGTTTTCATGATTCTTTTTGTATATGATATCTAGTGCTTATGATGTCCCATTTAAATTCATTAAAATCTAATAAGTAGTTTTTGAGTTATTCATTTTAGTTACTTTCTAATAAATTTTATTTTAAATCGATTTTTTATTTGTGTTAAGATGTTAATTTAAATAAAACATTATTAAAAACAATTAATTTATTTACAGCAGGTAGCAAGTGGCAAGTGTAGGAAGTGTGAACAATATAAAGTTGACGTTGTTCTCAGCGACATTTCAGCACAAAGGGGCGTTTGTCAGTGCCTTGAGTGTGCCAATAAAGCATAATAGACAGAAAGCTTGCTCTACATAGTTAAATTGTACCTATATTTGTTCTTGAGGCCTGTATGGCGCAGGGGAACTTGCGTGTGCTGTAAACATGACGGGCTGTGAGTTCGAATCCTACGCCAGGAAATGAAAGTATTAATAATATTTAGTATTTTCACATCCTCGCTCTGGCAATAAGGCAAAGCGCGGGGTTGAGTTCCGCCACTCAGCACACGATGTCTCAATTCGGCGGACAGTGGGGAACGGAAATGTCGATGAGAACGGAGTGTCTTAACACTAGGTTCCCTGGTTCTCTATGCCTATCCTGCTGTGTGCGAAATACAGCGTGAAGCTAGGAAAAATATACTTTATTTTGAATATATACTACTAGCTGTTACCCGTGGCCTCGCTCGCGGTCAATGGCAGTCCACAATACATACTATAGTGGATAGTGCGTATATGCGTTAATCTGAAGGCTTGGCAGTAGCTAGATTTTTAGTTTTTTTGAAAAATAATTACGTTTGCCAAAATATGTTTTGTTTTTGATAAAAATATGTGTTTCACTATTGAATAATTTTGGATTAAAAGCGTAACATAAATTTATAATATTAATAGGTCGTTGTTATGTATGTAACCGATAGAAATAAATATACATAACTAAAATATCCTTGGCTCAAACCCTTCTCCTTCCTATACTTGATTATGCGGACTCATGCTACTTAGATCTATCTCAACAACTACTTAATAAACTTGAACGGATGCAAAACGTTATAATTCGATTTATTTTTGGACTGAGGAAGTATGATCACATAACGCAATATCGTACACAGCTTAAATGGCTAACTGTAACAGACCGAAGACACTTGCATGCTCTCACCCTTCTTTACACAATCCTCTACAATCCTGTCACTCCCTCGTACCTTAAAGAACGGTTTAAGTTCTTGGGGTCCAGCTCTCTTCACTCCCAGTACCTTCGTTCCCGTAATAACAATCTCCTTGAAATTCCTCTCTGCCGCACGAAATGCTATGGAGACTCTTTCACTGTTAAAGCAGTTAAACTCTGGAATGCGCTGCCAGTTGAGATCAGGCAATCTCAATCACTTGAAATTTTTAAACGTAAACTGAAAAACTACTATTAAAACAGAATATATAATGTGCTTACTGTATTTATAAACGTATTTCTATATTTGTACTATATGTGTATACCATTTACTTATTTTGTATGTATGGATGTATGCATGTATGTATGTATGTATGTATGTATGTATGTATGTATGTATGTATGAAAAAAAAAAATGTATGTATGTATGTATGTATGTATGTATGTATGTATGTATGTATGGATGTATTTATATGTGTTTATATATGTATGTATTTATATATGTATGTAAAATTAATACTTTTTGCGCCCTACTGCTGTTTCTGATCCATAGTTTGGTATTTATAATGGTTGCCTGTAAGAAATCACTTCTAGTGATAAGGCCGCCATTGCACATAACATTTTTATCATGTTTTATGTATTGTTATTATGAGTATTTGTAAAATTGTATGTGCAATAAAGTATTATTATTATGTATCTCGATACAGGTTCTCGGGTTCAAAGGAACCCGGTCCTTTGGAAGGCTTGCGTGGGGACACAGGTCCAACACGTAGAGGCCCCTTTGAGACAACAATATTTTTTAATCTGACGCATTGACGGGACCCATCTCTGAGTAACCATAGGCAATTGCTCAGAGATGGTCACCGGTCAATGCGTAGGAGCTATGGAACATATGGAAAACTAAAATAGGGCTATGGAATGGAGTTTGGATGGACTAACTACTGGGCTATTGATTGAGACTATCGGACGTCCGCCTTTTCAACAGTCTCAAATTGAAAGGTTATTATTATTATTATTACATATATGTACTAGTATACAAATAACCACCATCGTGGCACAGCGTATGACTGTAAGTGCAATTGCTTGTGGGTTTGATTTCCATTCCGTTGAATGATTTTATTTAAATTATTTTCATTTATTCCATTGTGATAAGATAACGTGCGGCGTTGAGTTCCGCCACTTAAGACACAATGTTTCGAATTCGAGTGGAAAGCGGTGAATGTGGTGTGGTGAATGACATTAGATTTACTTTGATTTCCAAATGCAGGATAATACGTAAAACTGTTTTTTTTATATAGCAGGATAGGCAGAGGGAACCTAGTGTTAAGACACTCCGTTCCCCACTTTCCGCCGAATTGAGGCATTGCGTGCTGAGTGGCGGAACTCAACGCCGCGCTTTGCCTTGTTACCAAACCCAGGAAATGAAAAATTCCATTTCCTGGAATGGGAATCGAACCCACAACCTGTCGCATTTACAGTCGCACGGTTGTGCCCCTGCGCCACGACAGGCGTTACAGCGTGAAGCTATGTATGTATGTTTGTTATATATTAATAATAAAAATATTTAAAAAATATGTTTAATAAACGTAATAGAACCCACACCTCTTCGAATCTATCCTAGCCATAACATACGCTCATATCTATCACATCACATAAAAAAATATTACACATAAACAGGGGAAAGTAATAGAAAATTCCAATTGAAATGAAAATCGGCGTCATTAAGCATTCACTTTGATACCGAGATAAAATCAGTTACCCGAGGCGGAATTATTTCAGCATGTACAAATGTTATTAGTGTAATTTTGCCCGCGGATTTGTGACCGCCACTGGCATAGTAGTACATGAGACTCATGATAATTTAATTTTTGTGTTAAGTTTTAAATTTTATGCGCGATAGTTATTTCATAAAGTGCGTTGTATTGTTTAAATTGTGCGATTTAACTTAATGTTTTGTTGGAAATTGGGTGGAAAATGGAGAACGGAATAAACAAAACTCAATGAGTTTATTTTCTTTATCCTGATATTTATAGAAGAATGAAATTAGAAAAGAAACTTAATATAACTTCTTAAAAATATTTGGAAGTATATATTAAATTTGTATCAACAAAGCAAAAAAAAATCACTTCATTAATAACATTAGCTTAGATTAAAATTAACGAAGAAGAGTATTGAACATATGCCATATTATTTTTGTCTGGGTCAAATGCAGAATTTATACCTACTCATTAAGGTTCTGTACCATTTTTTTTAACTTCACGCTGTATCCCGCGTATGGCAGGGTAGGCAGAGGGAACCTGAGAACCTAGTGTTAAGACTCTCCGTTCTCTTACAACAATTCTGTTCCCTACTTTCCGCCGAATTGAGGTATTGCGTGCTGAGTGGCGGAACTCAACGCCGCAATTTGCCTTTTTACCAAACCCAGGAAATGAAAAGACTAACATTTCCTGGAGTGGGAATAGAACCCACAACCAGTAGCGTTTATAGTCGCACGCTTGTGCCTCTGCGCCACGACAGGCGTTAAGTCTGTACCTTCAAAGGAAAAAAATATTTTAGGAATTTCAATTCCCTGTATATCTGTAAAGACCTTTTTACATGAAATATAAAATAGCTTGCAAGTCAACGCGATCAAAAGATGTGACCGTATATGTCGCATATTTTATGTATTTTGCGATCTTACAATATCTTCAAAACCACGAATATGCGTTTAGAATCACGAAATTTGGCTAAAAGCAACGTGTAGAGGAAAAACCGTAATCTAAATATATTGTTTTTTATCCATATCTACATGCATACATACATACATAGCTTCAAGCTGTATCCCGCATATAGCAGGGAAGGCAGAGGGAAACTAATGTTAAGACACTCCGTAACCCACTTTCCGCCGATATCTATATATGTAAAATGCTTACGTTACTGAGTGACTGACAGATAGAGACAAAACTACTGGCTATGGAAGATTAAAATTAGGTTTGTAGGCTCTTTAGGCAGTAAAGGGTAGCATTAGGAGAGGATTTCTTGAAATTCCTGTTAAAATAGGAAAGAATATATATAGGGACCATAAAAACTGAAAACCCGCAGTTTTTATGGTCCCCGTGTTTACGAATATAGTGAAAATCGTGGGATGAAACTACTTTAGTATATATATAGGTAACTTAATTAATATCACAGCTAAAGAGCTACGGCTCAGTTGTGTCATTTTATTTTGCAGAACTAGGTTAAACACGTTCAAAGGGGTCGCTGACCTAGCAAAATAGCTTAGTTTCTTATACTTTGTAACTTAAAACTGAGGCTTGATATACAAATATCTTAACACTATTATTAACTATATTTATTTGATCTTTAACATTAATATATTTTTTCCATGTAAAAGCAAAATCTTAGAAATGATTTTCTCAATTAGACAAAAAATTGTGCTGTTGAAATTCTTTGAAAATGTCAATAAAATAGAATTTCTATCAAGAGATTCTGTATATTTTTAAATATACTCTATAAACGCTGTAATTACGCTAAGTTGTGAGACATAAATTATTTTTATTTCCGGGTAAAACAAAGAACATTTTTCTTAGCTTACGCTGTCTCCCGTATATAGCAGGGTAGGCAGAGAGAACCTGAGAACCTAGTATTAAGACACTCCGGTCTATTAAGATTCCTGTTTCCCAATTTCTGCCAAATTGAGGTATATCGTTCTAAATGTCAGAACTCAACGTCGCGATTGCCCTTGTCACCAGAGTGAACATTTAATATTTTCATTTTCTGAAGTTGGAATGGAACCCACAACCTGTCGCGTTTACAGCCACACGCCTCTGCACCACGACTGGTTCATGTCATGGAACAAGGAACATGTTCAAGCGAATTTGAACGTACGACCTTCCCAAGCACACTCGGTCTATTAAATTCATCCTCTCTATCTAAATTTCATATAACAAAAGTACCTAATTAAGCAAACAAAACATCATATCTGTCCGTCCATCATTACTTCCTGTTCGCAACAGGTGATAACCGTAGCATATAGATGTTTCTAACTGCACTATGCCCCAGGTATACATTTTCATCCAATTATTAGTACTTTGTTCCCGTTATGCACTTTCTAGGGAATCTCTTCAGAGGATTATTAAGTCAACTTGTTATGAATATTTTCAATTTGTTGGTATTTGTTAAATAATAACTTAATACTACCCTCTGGTAGTACCTAGTGTTAAGACACTCCGTTCTCTTTTAACATTTCCGTTCCCCATTTTCCGCTAAATTGAGGCGTTGCGTGCTGAGTGGCGGAACTCAACGCCGTGCTTTGTCTTGATACCAGAGCGAGGAAATGAAAATACTAAATAATTTCATTTCCTGGAGTACCCTTTTTTAATTCTTAATTATTCAGTAACCATTCATAAAAATTGAACTGCTAACTTTAGATATAATAACTGCTAGGGCTATTTCAAGATTTTCTGTGTATTCAATGATCTGAGAAGGTCCGCTGTTAATAAGTTTTGCTTCAAGTTAGACGAAGCTTTCAAAGGACAAGACCGCAAATTAAACCAGAGCGCTTAGTGTACCGTTTAACTTTGCGAATTATATAATTAATTTGTTTTCGATTATAGAAAGTTAGTTTTAAAGTTAAAAAATGATATAGATTATAATTTTAACATAATTTTTTGGAAAACTGCAAATTTTGAAAAATAAAAAAAAAAGTATAAAAATTTCTTCAATTTTTTTAAAATTTTTATGCTATCTATACAAGACAATACTCGTATCTTAAAAACAATATTTAACTTTTATATAAATTGAATTGAATTTCTATGTTTTTTTTTTAACTTCACGCTGTATCCCGCATATAGCGGGGTAGGGTAGGGAACCAGAGAATCTAGTGTTAAGACACTCCATTCTCTTTTCAACATTTCCGTTCCCCAAATTGAGGCATCGCATGTTGAGTAGCGGAACTCAACGCCGCGCTTTGCCTTGTTACCAAACCCAAGAAATGAAAATACTAAATTTTACATTTCCTGGAGTGGGAATCGAACCCACAACCTGTCGCGTTTTCAGTCGCACGCTCGTGCCTCTGTGCCACAACAGGCGTTTTTTATGTGTCTTGTGTATATTTTTAATGTATATTTTTCTTAAGCTTCACGCTGTATCCCGCACAGACAGAGTGAAGTAGAGAACCTAGTGTAAAGTCAATTCGTTCTCTTTAACATTTCCGTTCCCTACTTTAATGTATATACACATACTATAATAGTATTTTTAAATACAGTAAGGCCGTTCAACAAAGTCTAAATACAAATATGGAAGTGGGTTCAGTCCGCAAACAAACATTCAAAATACTGCTGTACTAAAATAAAACGATTTGTAATTAGCATATACATATTCAGCGGAAAGTGGAGAACGCAAATTGTAAGAGAGCGGAGTATCTTAACACTAGGCTCTCAGGTTCCCTTTAATATACCCTTTAATATATATATAGAATATGTATATATATATATATATATATATACACAAGGAGTTAGACCAAGAAAAAGCTACTAACTTTTCTCTTCCTCTAACTTCTATAATGAAATACTTTTCTTAGAACGTTACTTGGAAAGTATTCATTAGGATAATTTGTCAACATGTTATATATCTTTGTATGTATGTTTATCCCAACATAAAAGTAAGTTATCTCCCAAACTAATCTGATTACCTCCAGGAAAAACACGAAAAGAAAACCTTGTATAAGTAAGCCTTCCACAATTTAATCGGAAGTTTTAGAAACCTTTTCAATTGGCTCTACGACTATTGGTACGCCTGGAGCTAGTAATATATCAAAGTTCTTCCTCCTATCTCAATGTCAATTTTAAAAAGTTTATATTAGCTTAAGTTATTTTATACATAGATAAAAAAGGCAGTGGCACAGCGTTTCACTGTAAACGCGACTGGTTGGGGTTCGATTCTCACTAGGGGGAATAATTATATACTAGTGTCTTCGTGTTGACGCGTTAACAATGCGTTGTTTTTATTAATGTATATGTCGCTTTATATAAACATGAATGTCAAACTATGGTAATGTGTGTAACATTTATTTTATTAATTTAATATACTTTTTATGCATTATTTTAAAAAGATGTTAGTATTCTGCACTCCTTTTCTATACAACTATAAGTGTGCCAAGTTTTATGCTCCTCCGTCCGCGGATTTTTCGTAAAAAGGTATCCAAAGTTTTTGCTTCACATATATAGATTATATATATTTTTTTATTTCTCCGTTCTGGTACTGGCAAGCGGACTGGTGCTCTGACAGGCGGAGTGTCGGAACACTAGGTGCACTACTACCCTGCTATGTGAGATAAAGCTTGAATCTCCTTTTTCTATGAACCAAATAGACCAGCAAATCGCATCACAATATAAATACAAATCGTGAAATATTTGGGTTAACTGAGGTATTTTTTAGACGAAGGGTCGAGAGAGTAAAAGCAAAAACGTGTTAACTTCAGACGATTTCGCTTGGTTGAAATTAAACATTCCCTGAGATCGGTGTTTGAGCGGCCTTATTGTGCACTATAAAGATGGTCACGTTATTATACTCGTAAGAGTGTCTATTCTATCTGTGTTGTAGTGTTAAGGCATTCCGTTCTCATAACAATTGAATCGGTGATTGCAGAAACAACTTAAGTCCGGATTTTCAAAGTTTACAAGAGGGAGAAAAAATGTGTATAACTTGCTAAGCTAAGCTAGTTTAAATCAATTACGATTTTTTGCATTTTTTGTGACTTACGTTGTTACAGCACTTATCGATTAAATTCCATTCCCCACTTTCTGACGAATTAAGGCATTACGTGCTGAGTGGTGGAATTTAACGCCGCGCCATGCTTTGTTGGCAGGATGAGATAATAAAAATATTAAATATTATTTAATGTTTGCTTTCAGTTCTTAACGTGGGAATCGAACCCACAACCTGTCGCGTTTACAGTCACGTTTGTGCCTTTGCGCAACGATAGGCCTCAAGGTAATAATTTTTTTTTTTAGTTTTACGTTTTCTCCAGCGTAGCAGATACATAGAGAACGGAACTCAACGCCGAACTTGTCAAAAGCAGATCTAATAAAAATAATATTCCTTTAATAATTTAGGTGTCTATGAGTACATATAATAGAAGGCATAGCTTTCTTACTAATTCCTAAGTTGCTTCGTGTATTATTCGCGTCTACAGAAAGTCACTCGATTTCTATACAGGATTTGATCTCCAAAGTTTTGAACAGATCTTGAAATACGGTAGAGTTGCTATCAATTGTTGTTATTATGTTGGTGTTTTTGAGTTTCAATAGTCTTAGAAATCATCTTGGCTTTATATCGATGTTCTCGAGTGAGAATTGGAGGCTTACTGAACCGGAAATGGCGGTTAGGCTTATCTATTGTATGTTAACATACAGTCAGCTTAACGTATATAGCAATATATTTTGTATATATTTATATATTTGTATATGAAGTGAAGTATTTGAAGATATGCATAATTTTTTTAACTTCATACATTTATAGTAAGAAGGATAGACAGTGAGAACTTAGTGTTAAGGCTCACCGTTGTCCACTTTTCGCTCAATTTAGAACAGTTATTGTGTGTTGAGTTGAGTGGTGGGTATCATTTCTACACTTTTTAATACAATAGAGAAACGAAAATAATAAAAAGATGGGGAACGGAGTGTCTTAACGAGGATTCACGTTCCCTCTGCCTACCCTTCTACATGCGGGATACAGCGTGAAGCTGAAAAATATAATAATTTAAAAACATTGACTAACTTACGGGAAGAAGCGTGAACATAACCAAAGAAAATAAGAAATAATCGTTCCTCGAGTTGGAATCAAACCTTTAACTATCGCGTGTCTATATTAAAAGTCAAATTAGAATATGTTAAATTAATATATTTCTAACAACTATTAAAATCACCAGCGCTCTAGTTACTTAAAATATGTTTGCAACAATACAATGCATTTACGTGAACAGAGTGGTCACAGGAAGTTATTAGCACTCTGCACTTTGCTTCCGGTTGTCACGCGCATGTATTTAATCGGAAACCATTTATTTTTTTTGCAAAATTAACGAATAAACTATATAATTGTATTATTTATTAAAATTTGTGCATTTGTGCAAATATCAACAGTTGAGAACTAGCAAGAATGCCTGTTCTAGTCAGCAAATTGCCTTCCGAGTCGGGTTTTTAAATTAATAAAATTTTAATTATATTATAGTCTAAGTTAATCACACTGTGGAGTAGGTAATATTATTTTACACACTGAATTTATATGGGGAACGGAATTGTTGTAACAGAACGGAGTGTCTTAACACTAGGTTCTCAGGTCTGCCTACCCTACTATGTACGGGATACAGCATGAAACTAAATAAGAAAAAATAAATATATATATAGTCAAAGAATAAATAGTCAAAATAATAGTCCAACTGTAAACACGATTGGTTGTGGGTACAATTTCCACGAGGGGTAATGACCGTATTTAGATTATTTTCATTTCTTCACTTTGGTAAGATATAGCACGGTGTTAGCTTCCGCCAATTAACACGTAATGTTTCAAATTTGAACAGAACAGTAAACGGAGTGTTCTGACACTGAGTATCCTGTTGTGCGAGATAAAGATAGAAGCTGCTGTTTTTTACAACATAACATTTTAAAAGTTAACACATCGTGGCGCATAGGCACAAGCGTGCATGTAAATGCGACAGGTTGTGGGTTCGATTCCCACTCTAGGAAATGGATTTTTTCATTTCCTGGGTTTGGTAACACGGTATAGCGTGGGGTTGAGTTCCGCCTCTCAGCACGCATGCCACAATTCGGCGGAAAGTGAGGAACGGAGTGTCTTAACACTAGGTTCTCTCTGCCTACCCTGTTATATGCGGGATACAGCGTCAAGCTATGTATGTATGTATTTTAAAAGTTTTAAGACAGCAAATAACCGCAAATATAATAAAAACAAAATAAAATATTATGTTACACGAACAAGAATGTGATTGCAACATGAAATTTGATTCACAAAAACACTTGTGACTTGCGGTTTTGTAACTTAGCATGTTGTTAAATAGCATGTACTGTAAACCTCTTATAGTAGCCTTTATGAATTCTGTATGCGGATTGTACTCTTGAGCTTCAAGATGCTCGAATTCGTAGTTCAAAATATTTCCTTTGTACATTACATACGCGTAGGAAGATTCAAAATGTTTTTGACATATTCACCTGGTCTAAAATGATGGGTTGAAAAATTGAAAAGACATTGTATTTGTCAATTTAAACTATTCCTCAGCGTGAAGGTGACTTCGTGAACTTTTACCCTCCCACAAAGCAGGGCAGTCAAAAGGAACCTAGTGTCATGACACTCCGTTTTCCATTTTCTGTCCGAATTAGAGATATAATGTGTTTAGTGGCGAAATTCAATGATTCAATATATTCCCTGTGAGGGGACGAGATTAGAATATAATTTCCCTCCGCCGCTGGGTACCGTCCCGTAAGAGGCGGGTATCACAGTAGTTTGGTGGTAGGAGGTTCGTCCTCCGTCTAGCTCGCAACCACTATCATGTCAAAGACGAACCGTCAAATATATAATGATGTGTTCCGGTTCTATGGCATGTAAGCCAGGTTTTCCCCTTTCCCACCCATCCTTTCTCCAAAATGTGGTGGTTCCGATAGCGGACTACTACATTATCCTTCCCTTCCATCTGTGTCCTCTAGGTTGGCAACGCAAATCGATAATTTTCTAGGACAATATGTAACTAGTAGGGTTTTTTTTTAAATTTAGTTAATCTTCACGCATCATTTAGAAGTAGCGACGTGGGTAAATATTTAATTGTTATGATATTTATTAGCTTCAGTCATTTCCGTAATATATGGCGGAACTTAACCTCACTGTGACGCTATGGTACTCGATTTTAAAGTTCTCAATATAATATACTAGCTTCTATCCGCGGCCTCGCTAGCAATGAAGCCCTTAAATGAGTATTAAACATAATTACATTTCAATAGAACTCAATATTGATTTTATTGAATTTTTCATTTCCTGGCATGGGAATCGAACCCACCACCTGTCGCGTTTACAGTTATACGTTTATGCCTTTGCGCTACAACAGGCGCGTACGAAAAATTACCGCGAGTATAGGAAGGTTAAATAAAATGTTCATAATTTATTGCGTAACAATCGCTTCATCATGTAAGATCAAAGAAATAATGTCTATGTAGACAATATTACGTACGTAATATATGTTTTAATAAATTGTTAACATTTTCCACATATTTCTGAGTTTTCATATAAATTCTTTCCTTTATCCCGAAAGAATCTGCTATGTAAATTGATGTCAATAATTTGCTTCGATGCTATTTTTCACCGACTTCAAAAAAGAAGGAGGTAATCCATGCGAATATATATTTTTTTAAGTATGTGACTGTATAACTTTTTATCGGATGAAACGATTTTGATGATTACTTTTTTATATGATTGCAATTGTTTCTGATGTGGCCCCATTTAAATTAAGTTAAGAAAAGTAGTTTTTGAGTTATTCGTAATATAATTACTTTTTAGTGCATTATATTTGAAGTTATTCTCTTTTTTGTATTAACCTTAATTATTTACAAAGCATCTTTTCGTTGTTAAAAATGACTCATTGGTATGCGGTCACTTATGCGAAATCTCTAACAACTTTATTCATCAGTTAAGAATGTTCAATGAATGTACGAGTTCAGTTTAGTAGGCAATATACTTATTTATATATACTAGCATCCCCGTTGATGCGTTAACAACGCGTTGTCTTTAGCAATGTATATGCCTCTTTAAACAAACATGGATGTCAAAACATGGTAGTGTGTGTAATATTTACTTTGTTAATTTAATATACTTTTTATGCATTATTTTAAAAAAAGTATTAGAATTCTGCATTATTTCTCTATATAAATTATAAGTGTGCCAAGTTTCATGCTCCTCCGGCCACGTAATTTTCGTAAAAAGGAGTACACAATTTTTGCTTCACGTATTTATATATAGATATACTAATACTCCTTTGACGTGTAAAATATACGTTGCCTTAGAATGTGTCAACGTGTCATTTTATATAAAAGTGTATGTCAAACATTTGGCAGAATAGTAATATTTATTTTATTAATTCAATTTAATTCCAATACATTACTATAAAAAACAATAAATGTATTAGGTAATATATTAACGCCTCTCGGGGCGCAGAGGCACAGGCGTGCGACTGTAAACGCGACAGGTTGTGGGTTCCACTCCCACTCCAGGAAATGTAAAATTTAGTATTTTCATTTCTTGGATTTGGTAACAAGGCAATTGTTGAAAGAGAACGGAGTGTCTTAACACTAGGTTCTTAGGTTCCCTCTGCCTACCTTGCTATATGCGGGATACAGCGTGAAGTTAAAAAAAAAGTATGCATGTGAATATAAGTTTGCTTGTAACGAGTTCACGCTAAAACCATTCAACTTATCATATAACTTTGTACACATTCTAAGAGGTAGTAAAAATGACATAGGACACTCTTAAAAAAAAAAATGACAGACATGATTGTTTGTCAAAAAAATTGAAAATCTAGTTACTTTAAACCCTCAAAATTAACGCATATACACACTATATACTATATATGCAACAGGAACTGCCATGGACCGTGGGGAAACCGCAATTAAAACCTAGTATAAAGCTCTCCCGTTACTCACAGTGAGATTTACAAAGAAAACTCAAACTGAGTCACTCATTTGGCGGAAAGTAAGGGAACGGAAATGTTAAAAGAGAACGGAGTGTCTTAACACTAAGTTCTCTGGTTCCCTCTGCATATCTATCTGATATAGCGTGAAGCTAAAAAAATACAACTGAATTTACTAGTCGAAGAAAGATGGCAGAGGCCCTGGAGAGTTCATAATATTTTTTTTAGTTTCACGTCTTATCTCTAATGGAATAGATTTGTGGTAAAGATGGAAGGAATCATAGGTCGATCGGAATTTCTGACAAATGGTGGGATGAGGTCATTTGGTTATCTTTTCTTTGTTATGACTACCTGCAATATATATTTATATGTCATTATGTGTAGATATGACGCGCCCTCGGCTTTTCTTGGTACGAACTCAGGTTGATTTCAACGTAAAGTCTGGATTGTAATTTATATAATAATACATAAAAAATGGTACTCTTTTTACGAAAATTTTGCAATGAAGGAGTAAAAAATTTGGCATATTCAAAACTTACATAGAGACGATGTGCAGAAAGCCGATATTTAACATAATAATGGGTTACAAATACATAGAATTCATAAAATATATACTACACACACTATAATATGACATATACTTTTGTATGAAACATACAAACATGTTGCTAAGGCAACGCATTAATAACGCATCAGTGGGGTCACTAAAACTCTTCTGACAACGAGTTAGTACATAACTGAGTTACCTCCTGATGAAAAATTTAAAAATGTAAAGTACTACCTGCTAAGTATGACCTGCTAGTATATTACATAAATTGTTATATAGCAAATTAACACTATTACCTCTAAATCTCTAAAATCCTGGTATGCTCACAATCAAAAGAATAAAGGAACCTAGCCACGTGACTGCGTCATGAGCCAAGACATAATATCATATTGATTATCATTGTCATGTATCTTGTTGTATGCTTTGGCTTTACTGTAAGTACAACAAGAATCTTTGTAATAATAAAAAATAAATAAATAAATTGATATTGAAAATGTAAACTTTTTAAGTTTTAATAATAGAGGCGTGTCGTGGTGCACGAGCACAAGCGTGGAACTGTAAGCGCGACCAGTTGTGGGGTCGATATCTATTCCAGGAAGTGAAAATATTAAATAATATTTAGTATTTTCATTTCTTCACTCTGGTAACAAGGCATAGCGCGGCGTTGAGTTCCGCCACTCAGCACGCCAGGCGTCAATCCGTTGGAAAGTGAGGAACGGAAGTGTTAAGGAGAACGGAGTGTCTTTACACTGAGTTCTCGAGTTCCCTCTACCTACCCTACTATGTGCGGGATACAGCGTGAAGCTAAAAAAGTTTTAGTTACGAATATTAAAATATTACACTACGAAACATAAAGCCAGTATAAAAAGACACAAACAATACAAAAGATGGAAGCGCGTGCCCGTCACGCGTTAGGCGTAACGCTGTACAATTCAAAGCATTTTTTTAAATAACGGAACTGTGGATTTGTAAAAAAAAGTATAATTATTAAAATAATTGCTTAAGCCTTATATTTGTTTACAGAAGAAGAAAATAAGATTATTTAAGACTTTAAGAAATTGTATACGTATACTACGAATGTTAAGAGAATCTAATACGTGGCGAACAGTGTCTTAAGTATATGGTCTCTTTCCAGTACGCGTGAAAGAATTGTACATTTAGTGTAAATACAAAGACTTTTATTTTTATTATTTTTGCTTTACGCTGTATTCCGCATATAGCAGAATAGGCAGAGGGAATCTATTTACCTAGTGTTAAGACACTCCGTTCCCTACTTTCCGCCGTGCCGTGCTTTGTCTTGTTACCAAGCCCAGGAAAAGGAAATACTAAAGTTTTATATTTTCTGGAGTGGGAATCGAACCCACAACCTGTCGCGTTTACAGTCGCACACTTGTGCTTCTGCGCCACGCACTCGCTACGTACTCGTAACCTTAAAAATACTTCAAAGCTTATTTTAAGCCTAACTCGTATAGACACATATACGACAAAACCCAAAAAACTCGTAGTTCCTGTCCATCTTAGCGAAATGCGAAAAATTAAAGAATAATTATGTTATCCAACATTGTTTTCTACAATTTGTTTTTGAGTACTATTGAATAAAGTAATAATTTAAAAAGAAATTATTAATGTTATTTTATACAATTTTTATTCAATATAAACGTAAAAAGCAATTTTTTTTTTATAATTACTTAATAATTAGTATCGAAATTTAAACTTGAACTTCAAAAAAAAATAGTTGGTCAAACAACATTTTCACCTCACCATGATGGACTTTAGAAATAGTTATGTTTATGAAAGCGGAATACTGCAATTTATTAAACAATATATCATTTATAATATAATCATAAAACAAATTTATCTTCTCTAAGTATCATTTTTTTAATAAAGTAGAACAAAAGTAAAAGAAAAATTAAATAGTTCATATTTTATGTACTACGATCATTTTTAGTAACAAAGAAAATCGTTTAACAAAAAAAATATGCTAAAAAATTTATGCTTAAAAATATGCTAAAAAAGCTCTGTTAAAACATACAATAAAGCTAATACAATATTTATAAACACATAATAATCACTAAAAATCGAATCAACAAAAAAATACTTAGTTTATAAGAATAAAGTTTAAAAGTTCTCAAATATAAGCTTTAAGATAAATGAAACAATGATGGCGGTAGTCGCAGGCTTCGCGAGGAGGGGGGCGCCTGGCCGCCTACAGCCGCCGCCGGCACACCAGTCGGCTAGTCGGCGTCACTCGGCACACCGCGTGCTACCCTCGCCCTGCCACCTCGATACTATCGCGATAAACTTCAACTAAACTTTGAAACCGGATTGATTTAAAAAAAAAATATTTAGCAACGTCTAGTAATTCTGTGCTTTCTTTAACACTCTGGGGGGAACTTCGGATCGCCTGTAAGCTCGTGTTATGGTCCTACGAACTTCTCAGTAAACCGGTAAGTGAAACGTTACTGGAAAACAATGTTTAAAACGACCGTTGGTGTTTGTTTGGTCATTCGGTTGATGCCTGGATCTTGTTTCTATCGGCAACCACAAGGCGTCAATGCAATGTTTATAAATCAAGGAACTTTACCCAACTATTGTTCATAGTCATGTTTCATATTTCTTAGTAGAGACACGCTGTGGATGTATTAAAGAGATAAGATTATTATGTTTTTATCAGATATATTTAATATACAGGTTGTTACGGAATGTACAGGCTGATTTTACCTTATCTGAGCTTTGAACTTAAAAGTTGTAGAGACAAAGAAACTTTTAAGTTATGTCGGTGAATAAGTAATGAGTAATCAATGACCAATGACCATATCGCTCCTTCCTGCACCTACCTATAAGTGTAGAGATGCACAGGTTAATTCATAAATTGTTTAGCAAGTTCCTTTTTATTTAAACTTATTTTAAAAATAGGAAGATGTTTGATTTAATCATAGATTTAAGTTATTTCAAGGCTACCATTGAATTTTTATATAATTGGTTAAATATTAATACAGGGTAACTTTAGCTCATAGAAATTAAATATTTTTCTTTTCTAAAATTTATTATAAATAATTCGAAGCAGATTACATGTTATTATTATGTTTGGAAAAAATATGTAAAAAACCGTTTAAAAAGCAACAACTTCACGCTTTATTCTGTATAGCAAGGTAGTAGAGAGAACCTAGTGTCAAAACACTCCGTTCGACGCTTATTAAAAATATATTTACTCTTACTAAGCTTACTAAAACTATAATATACATAATGAGCTCTTTGATTTTCGCGATTATTACACATATTAAATGAAACTATTTTAACCGGATTAATCGCGTATATTTTAATATTTGGAAATACATTTTTAGAAACCCGACGTTTATATAATCATAGATTTAAATTCAGGTTTTCAAAAATTTATTACCGAATACTAAAAAAACTAGATGGACAGACTATCTTGTCAGAATTGCGGGGAAGCGCTAGATGCAGGAGGCCTCCAATCGTGCTAAATGGCGTTCTATGGGGGAGGCCTACGTCCAACAGTGGACGTCTTCTGGCTGACGACGACTAAAATATACGCGATTAATCCGGTTAAAAGAGTTTTATTTAATATAATATACATATAACAAGTTTCTGTATAAGCAATGTTTTAGATGACACTTTCAAAGTCATTTTAAACTTTAAACAATTTACTACAATTATAAATTATATTACAACCGATAGAGTAAAGCAATATAACCAGTCTAGACAAATTTTAGCCTGATATTGTTTTCATATCAAATATGAGTATATAAACTTTATTAACTTAGGTCTTTGTAAAGTATTATATATATTCAAACCGCACTGTATATTTGAATCAATCACTGTATATTTAAAGGCAAGGTCTGATTTTTAGGATTAATTGTAGAAGTAAATGTTAAGAAATTTGTATAATAATGGTAATAAAAAAATATATTGCTTTAATATTAAACGCCTGTCGTGGCCCAGAGGCACAAGCGTGCAACTGTAAACGCGACAGGTTGTGGGTTTGATTCCCACTCCAGCAAATTTTCATTTTCTAGGTTTGGTAACAAGGCAAAGCGCGGCGTTGAGTTCCGCCACTCAGCACGCAATGCCTCAATTCGGCGGAAAGTGGGGAACGGAATTGTTGTAAGAGACCGGAGTGTCTTAACACTAGGTTCTCGGGTTCCCTCTGCCTACCCTGCTATATGCGGGATACAGCGTGAAATTAAAAAAAAAAAAGATTAAATTGAAATTATTGTTTTCTAAAAATATAATTCAACTTATTTCGCACCAATCTAAAAATAAATAATTTAATAAAACATACAGCGCCAATATTTTGACGTGATACAAAAAATAATAAGTAGAGTTAAATCATTCCTATCTCTACATAAAGGAGATAATCATAACTTTAATGATTTTTCTTGTCGGATAACGGGAACCAAAGGCACTCTTTATCCGATTGCATCAAGAAAATGAAAATATGAAACAAAATATATTCCCTAAAAACGTAACAAAGCAACAGTTGTATATACAATTACGCAATAAGGGTTAACATTATTAAAATTAACTACCCATCTACTCACAAATTGAAATTTAAATAAATATATATCCTTATTAATATTATAAATGCAAAAACCTGTCTGTCTGTCTGTTACGCTTTCACGCCTAAACAACTGAACTGATTTTAATGAAATTCTGTATGAAGATGTAACTAAGCTTGAGAAAGGACAAAGGATATTATTTATCGCGAAAAAAAAATGATAAAGGGAAGGAAATAGAGGATGAAAGTTTGTATGGAAGTTCCTTATTGTCAAACATAAAATCATGCAAGATTGTTTAATTGTTTACAACTTCACCACATAAACCACTCTCAACCACTTCCACAAATAGTCTAGGACCATGGAAAGATACCCTTATCATATCGCGCGATATAAACTGAATTTCATCAGCGGTTAAATGCGGGCGGAAAGCTAGTATATATATATATATATAAGATATTATATATATATATATATATATATATATATATATATATATATATATATATATATATATATATTATTATATATATATATATATATATATATATATTGAATACATAGTATACCGACGAAGCCAAAGAACTATATATTACACATTCATACGTAGTAAGTAATTTGCTAATGCAAATACCAACAACACGAATTATATGTATGTAAACTGAAAGCTGTTATGACAAGTTCTTCGAGAGTAAATTTTTTAATTACATTATTCTAATTAAACTTGTTTTAAAGAGTAAGTGAATCTAAAAGCTGTGCTCTCAAAAGTATTGGAAAAAAGTCGTATAATGTAACAGTTAAACTAAATAGCTTATTTGCTGGCTTCAAAGATTTTAACAAAAATAAAAACCAAATAAATATTTTATTTGGTTTGTAAAAGTAAAATTGTTACGAATATCTCAAAAACTGTCAGATGTTAACTGAACTAAATTTAAATAGGACCACATAAGAAGTGCTAGCTAACATATACAAAAAGAAACAACGAAATTAGTTTACGCGGTAAAAAAAATATACAAATAAGAAAAACACAGTCGAATTGAAAAGCTCTCTCCCTTCTCAGACGAAGTCGGTTAAAATGGAGCTCTTATATTTATTACTTATTGATGTCAATATTTTTGCATATTGATTTCAACCTTGATTTTTTATAAAGAAGCTACATAAGTAAAAATTAAAAGCTTGCACCGTATAGCAGTGTAGTAGTGAAGTAGAGTTCAGATAATGAAGATTTTACAAAATTGAAAACCGTCTTCAATGAATAGACTAAAAAGTAAAATTGTTACGCATAGCTTTTAAGTGGGGAACGGAATTGTTGAAAGAGAATGGAGTGTCTTAACACTAGGTTCTCTGGTTCCCTTTGCCTACCCCGCTACATGCGGGATACAGTTTGAAGTTAAAAAAAAGTTAAAAACTTAAAAACTACTTGTCAGTTCTCAACTATTAAATGATACCACATCAGAAGTTAGCTATCATAAAAAAAAATATCAAAATTGGTTCACCCAAAGGATATGCAGTAACAAACAAAAAATAGAGTCGAAATCAGAACCACCGCGATTTTTTGCAGTTGATTAAATTACCATATCTTTTCAAAATAATGACGTCGCTAATTTCTTTCTACAATATATATTCATAAAGTGGGAAACGGAAATCTTAAGAAAACGGAGTGTCTTCACACTAGGTTCTCAGATTCCCTCTGCCTACAAAAAAGAATATATATATATATATTCTTTTTTTCAACTTATTTGAAAATCCTCCGCTAACCAAGTTAGCCGGAACATATTACTTTATAAAATATTTTCGAGCTCTGAATTTCATTACATGATATTTAAATTACATTTAGTAAAATCAGTGATGGCGATCCAATTTTACTAGAAATCGGTTGAAATGAATAAAATATTTAAAGGTAAAATTTATTCTTAGTAAAATTCATTATGTAGGTCATAGCGCTGTAGGACATCCTTGTAACTGTCAACGCGATTGGTTGTAGGTTTGATTCCCACTCGGTAAATTAAATATACTTAAATAACATATTTAGAAAACGTATAAGAATTTGAACGCAGCGGGACTCGAACCCGCGCCTTTTAAAAACCGTCCAAGCATTCTGACCACTAAGCTTAGTGCTTATACGTTTTCTAAATATGTTTTTCGTTTCCTAAGTGTGTGATTAATTTCCTGGTGTGGGAATCGAACCCACAACCTGTCGCGTTTACAGTCGCACGCTTGTGCCTCTGCGTCACGACAAGCGTAACTAATTACACTAAATAAATGAGCAATTATCTATAAAATTACTATTGTATAGCTCCATAGGATATCTGTTTTCTTAAAAATAACAAGTCCTTTACTTAGTCTTTGTCCAAAACATAGATAATATAACGAAGCCATATAAAAATCCGCAAAAAACAAGAAAAAAGGTATTTCAAGTTGTAACTGTAACGAAGTTTGAGGCCATCTCTATTTGTGAAGACAAATTGATTTGAGAGCTAATGACGCAGAGGAATTGGGTGAGCATCTGAAGTATATTGCGTAAGGGCTTCTTCGACAATTTAATATACCAGCGAACTCGAATTACTCTCGTCAACCGATCAAGAAATATTGAAAACAATTCGGCAGGCAGAGCGTCTTTTTCATGTACTGTACAAAAATAGAAATTTCATTATCTCAAGTAAATAATTTCAAAGTTTTTGTTTTTTAAATATATTTTTTTTTAACTTCACGCTGTATCCCACTTATAGCAGGGTACGCAGAGGGAACCCGAGAACTCCGTTCTCTTACAACAATTCCGTTCCCCTCTTTCCGCTAAATTAAGGCATTGCGTGTTGTGTGGCGGAACTCAACGCCGCGCTTTGCGTTTTTTAAGATTGAGTATCTGAAATATTTAAAATATAAACTATTAAGCATAGCAAATAATTTCAATGTTACTTTTATAAGAATATGTAAAATTTTACAAATAAAATTAGTTTTAAATTTTTATAATAATTTGGCCATAGAACTCTAAAAATGCTACTAGAACCGAACTTAAGGCTAAAACTAAGCAATAACTATGAAAGCTAAAGCTATGAAATTTATGATAATTAACATATAAAAAAAAGAAAGCTAACTTCAAATAAAATATACTTAAAAGTAACATTACATATTACGAATTACTCAAAAACTACTTATTAGATCTTAACTAAATTTAAATGGGACTATGTCAAAAGCACTAGCTATTGTAAAAATTTTATTTGAAAAGAGGAACTCAGCAGAACTGCCTTCCGAGCCGGTGGTAGCTTCCGTTAGGACTGACACGACTGACACCTTTGTAATGTGACGACTCGAAAGTGCTTGTAATAGCCTACTTGAATAAAGTATATTTTGATTTTAATTTTGATTTTGATTTATCATATAAAAAAAAAACATCAAAATTTGTTCACTCAGTAAAAAAATATGCGGTAACACACTTAAGAAAAAAACAATCGAACTGAGAACCTTTTAATTTTTTGTAAACGGGTAACTTTTTCATTCCTATTTCTTAATTATCTAGCCACAAGTTCTATAATCATAAATTTTATCAAGAAAACATGTGACATAATTACTCTAACATTAGTAAGGAACAAAATGTTCCGAAACTACTCTGGAGAGCATTAAAAAGATTTTTACGTAGTACCTGTAATATGTCAGTCGCTCCAGCAAAGTTGTGCTTACCAGAGACACTCTTAGGGGTTTGACCTCGGCTTACCCAAGATAGAATGAATGTTCATATGTAATCAACAGAATGTTGTTTTTGTACCAATTTTCTTTGTTTAATAAAAATATTTAAGAAATATATGTTTGTTTAGTGCAATGCCTCAATCCGGCGGAAAGTGGGGAACAGAACGGAGTGTCTTAACACTAGGTCCTCAGGTTCCCCTTGTCTACTCTGCTATATGCGGGATACAGCGTGAAGCTAAAAAAAAGTTTATGTAGTTATATGTTATATTTTACTTAAGTACATGACAAACACCTTTTGATTTCATATACCTTGTAGGGACCCAGTGCTGATACTAAATAACAGTAAAATCTCACAAAAAGTTACCATATATATATATATATATATATGGTAACAAGTCTTAAATATATCTTTCATTCGGCAGTAAATAAAAAAACATAATTTAATTAGGGTGGTGTAATATGTTTTGGACGTCAACTCTTCGTATTCGTCCTAGATTAAAAAAAATGCAGGCCTCTGACCTTGTAGCCATGGAGGTCAATTTATAATCCAGCGGAATGAAAAAAGAAATGTCGAAATGTTACAAAATGATTAACTGCAGCCAGATTGTAGGTACTGAACTATCCAGGTTCTTCAATTAAATTTTCTATCAGTCTAGATTTTTTCTATAGCTACATGTTGTATCTCAAATCGCAGGGTAGGTATAGAAAACATATTGTAAAGATACTGCGTTTTTGTCTTCTCTCCTAAAATTCAGACATTTTTCTATGAAAATATCTATTTCGATGAGAGAAATGGTCCTTTAATCAATTGTTAAACTATTTTAAAGAACTAAAAACGAGCGTAGACCTAACAGTAGAATTTTTTTTTTTGACATTTTTTTCACGTTATCTTTGAAAGTTACATTTTTTCAAATAAATCTAATTTTCTGAAATATTAACTCAACTATTGAATATTGCTAAAAATACATGGGGTTTATTTAATAGGTTATAAGGTCACCTACTTCCGAGACCATTGATCTATCAGTTATAGTATTTAACGCAAGCATGAATTCAACGCCTGTCGTGGTGCAGAGGCACAAGCGCGACTGTAAACGCGACAGGTTATGGGTTCGATTCCCACTCTAGGAAATTTAAAATTTAGTATTTTCATTTCTTGGGCTTGGTAACAAGGCAAACCGCGGCGTTGAGTTCCGCTACTCAACACGCAATGCCTCAATTTGACGGAAAGTGGGGAACGGAAATGTTGAAAGAGAATGGAGTGTCTTAACACTAGGTTCTCTGGTTCCCTCTGTTTACCCCGCTATATGCGACATACAGCGTGAATTTAAAAAAAAATGAATTCATATGCATTGCGATCATTAATATCTTTTTCACCAACTGTAAAAAGGAAGAGGTTCTCAATTCAATTGTATTTTTTATATGTGTATTGCATAATGTTTAAATGTTTGAACCAATTATGATAATTTTATTTTATATGATAGCTAGTGCTTTTGATGTGAAGCAATTTAAATTATGATTTGATTATTAGTTTATGAGTTATTCACAATATCACGTGCAATTGACATTCAGTTTATTTACTCTAATGGGAATCGAATTGATAACTACCGCGTCTGCCAACACCTTACCTCTATCATGTATATGTGGAGCCATAGTGGCGATTTGCGACACCACCTGACTGCAAACACGATGATTGTGGGATCGATTCCCATTCGGGGAATATTATTAAATAATATAATATATATTTTAATAATTTTTATTGCTCTATTGTCCAAGTCCAATCCTAGTGATGAGATTTGTCACTCAATACGCAGTAACTCTACTTCGGGCTGAAAACTGCGAACGGAGTGCCTTGTCACTACGTTCTATTAATAACTAAATATTTTTATATCACAAGTTTAAATATCTATATAAATTGTTTTAATACTACAGAATATAATGAATAGATAAACACAACATGAATGTGGTTAATTATGACATCGACTTTCATATACTAAAGCTGTTTAAAAGCATAAACTTTGTTCAATAAATTTTAGGAATAAACATCGGTGTAACAAAGGGACCTCTAAGCCATATTTTCGGTATTATTTTAGTTTGCTATAAACTTTGTTTTATGGACTTTTACTAATAAGGCTTTGTGTATACAATTTAATTTTATAAATATTAAGTTACTAAAAAAATATGTTTAAGATTACCTATGATTACTAAGATTAACGCCTGTCGTGGCGCAGAGGCACAAGCGTGCGACTGTAAACGAGATAGGTTGTGGGTTCGATTCCCACTCCAGGAAATGGAATTTTTAATTTTCTGTTTGGTAAAGCACGCAATGCCTCAATTCGGCGGAAAGTGGGGACGGAATATCTTAACACTAGGTTCCCTCTGCCTACCCTGCTATATGCGGGATACAGCGTGAAGCTATGTATGTATGTAAGATTACCTACGTTTTATTTAGGTTTTTATATGGAAATAATTAGTTTTTTTTTGATAATTATTATTTTTCTTAAAGAAATATACTATTTTAACTGAATTTAAAAAAAAGGAAGCATAACTTTTTACTGGGTAATGCAATTTTGATGATTCTTTTTTTATTTAATAGCTAGCGTTACTGATGCAGTCTCATTTAAATGTAGATTAGATCGGACCAGTAGTTTTTGAGTTATTCGTAATAATTTGACTTTTTCGTGCAATTATTTGAAATTAGGCTTTTCTGTTAAAATCCTGTTTTGAGTTTGGGCACCTCGAGAGGATGAGTGGTTAAAGCATGGTGAGAAAGATATATGAAGCAAATGTGAGCGGTAACAGAGGTAGGGGGAGACTCCTCGGTTGATCTTCGAGAACACAGTATACTGGAGGAAGGTCACGTAAAAAGCATGAGGACCCCCCGGAGGGCATGCATGAAGAGATTAATGACTGTGGACGAGGCAAAAAAGGTATGTAGGGACCGTAGATTTGGCGCTCCGTTCTCTCTGACTACCCCGCTAGGGATAAAGCGTGAAGTTAAGGAAGTAAGTGTTCAAAACCTTATATTTTTTAAATCTGTCATGACTAAGTGTCATAAGTAAATGGCAGTCAATGTACATAATTTGGATTCACATCGTACCGATAATGATTTTATCGAACAAAGACATTTCGAGCTGTGAATACAAAATTTCAGTATTTAATGTTAACTCACCTTAACTAGTGTGGTTACAAATATTAGAGTAGAGTATAAATATTTACCATTCATGTTTGATATAGTAAAAAAGCTGTTAAAATCTCTCCTTTTTTCTTTTTATAGTCTTTTTTTTAACTTCACGCTGTATCCCGCATATAGCATAGGCAGAGGGAACCTGAGAACCTAGTGTTAAGACACTCCGTTCCCCACTTTCCGCTGAATTGAGGCAATGCGTGCTGAGTGGGGGAACTCAACGCCGCGTTTTGCCTCGTTACCAAACCTAGGAAATGAAAATACTGAACTTTTAAATTTCCTGGAGTGGGATTGGAACCCACAACCTGTCGCGTTTACAGTCGCACGCTTGTGCCTCTGCGACACGACAGGCGTTAATTGCTTTATTTTTTTTTCTATAAAGCTTCACATTACATTTATTATATTGGCACTAATAAATTACATAAGAATGTAAAACCGAGTTAGGCTAATTTCATGATATGCTAGTATATCAAGGATGTTACTTCTCCATTTTTGAATACACCCCCACGCTTTGACTAAATAAGTCATAATTCACATAGTAATATTATATATATTTTTAATTTGTGTGCAATGCATTAAAGAAGCCATCATGGCGCAGTGGACAGTGAAACGCGAGTGGTTGTGGGTTCGATTCCATTCAGGGGAATGTTTATATTTTAATTATTTTCATTTCCCTGATTTGGTAAAAAGCGATGTTGATTTCCACCATTCAACTAGCAATGTCTCGAATTCGGGCAAAAAGAGGAGAAAGGAGTGTCTTAATAATAGGTTACCTTTGTCTATCGGGCAGGTTAAAGCGTGAAACTGTACCTGTACCAAAAAAGATACTTATTAGTATATATCAGTCTGGTTTGTTAAATTGTATTAAAAAAATAAAGTTATCATTTAAAATGGCTTTACATGTCTCCCATTTATAGCAGATTGGGCAGACCGAACCTAGTGTTAATACTCTCCGTTCTGTTTTAATTATTTTTTCAATACTAATAAATGATTTAATTAATCTCATATTTAGTGGTACGAGGAATAGGTAGAAAATTTATATTATTATAATACGTATATATAGCAGGGTAGGCGGAGGGAACCAGAGAACCTACTGTTAAGTCACTCCATTCTCTTTCAACAATTCCGTTCCCCACTTTCCGGCGAATTGAGGCATTGCGTGTTGAGTGGCGGAACTCAACGCCGCGCTTTGCCTTGTTACCAAACCCAAGAAATGAAAATACTAAATTTTACATTTCCTGGAGTGGGAATCGAACCCACAACCTATCGCGTTTACAGTCGCACGCTTGTGCCTCTGCGCCACGACAGGCGTTTATAGATATATAATTAAGGTATGACCAAAAAAAAAACAATTTCAACTAAAATGCATTAAAAAGCTAGATTACTTAATAACTCAAAATGACTCTTCAAATCTTTTAATTGGGGCTATATCAGAAGCACTATCTATTTGATAGTAAAATAATCATCAAAATCGGTTCACCCAGTAAAAAGTTATGCGGTACCACATGTAAAAATACATTCGTATTGAGAACCTCTTCCTTTTTTGAAGTCGGTCAAAAATAAATATATACGTATGTATGTGTATATTATTCGGATGATTGATGATCTTAATAATTATACTGAAAAGTTGGAACTGGAAAGTTCGGCAATAATCCATCAAACGGTGTCTTCTTCGAATTTTATGACATAAATTAACTTTTACCTACTAATATGCGTGTTACTTACTTATTACTTAATTAAATATTTACATACATACATAGATTCACGCTGTATCCCGCATATAGCAGGGTAGGCAGAGGGAAGCTGAGAACCTAGTGTTAAGACACTCCGTTCTCTTTCAACAATTTCGTTCCCCACTTTCCGCAAGATTGAGGCATTGCGTGCTGAGTGGCGGAACTCAACGCCGCGCTTTGCCTTGTTACCAAACCCAGAAAATGAAAATACTTCATTTCCTAGAGTGGGAATGGAACCCACAAACTGTCACGTTTACAGTCGCACGCTTGTGCCTCTGCGCCACGACAGGCGCAGGTTCTAGGTTACAAGCAATATATCAAAATGAGCTGTAATTGAGGAACATGGAAACATAAAAGTGAGTTGACACTAGTTTTCCTCTACTTAAATTAAAAATTAAAAAAGAAAAAATAAAATCACTTTTAATAATTGATTGACTTCATATATTTATTTATTTCATTTACATATATATTGCAAGTCTTTGAACCTCATCCATTACACTCATCTGATAAAATGAATAAACTTTTGACGAACACAGATAAGTAATTCAAAAAACTTTTAGGGTATCAGGAACTTTAAAAGCTTCACATATAAGATAACACCTTTTAAATAATTTTAGCGATAGCTCACAGTATTCTAGCTTTCCTAGGTTTGGTAACAAGGCAAACCGCGGCGTTGAGTTCCGCCACCTAGCACACAACGCCTCAATTCGGCGGAAAGTGGGGAACGGAGTGTCTTAACACTAGGTTCTCAGATTCCCTCTGCCTACTCCGCTATATGCGGGATACAGCGCGAAGCTAACATAACTTAACTTTTATACTTCACATAACTTACTACTGGAAGGTCTGACGAGTAGTTTTTGAGTTATTCATAGTAATGTTACTTTTTAACGCCTCTCGTGGCGCAGAGGCACAAGCGTGTGACTGTCAACGCGACAGGTTGTGAGTTCCATTCCCACTCCAGAAAATGTTAGTCTTTTCATTTCCTGGGTTTGGTAACAAGGCAAAGTGCGGCGTTGAGTTTCGCCACTCAGCACGCAATGCCTCAATTCGGCGGAAAGTAGGGAACAGAATTGTTGTAAGAGAACGGAATGTCTTAACACTAGGTTCTCAGGTTCCTCTGTCTACCCTGCTATATGCGGGATACAGCGTGAAGTTAAAAGAAAAAAAAGAAAAATAAATACTTTTTAGTGCATTTTAGTTGAAGTCCCTTATCTTTTTTGTTAAAATTAAGCTCTTATTATAAAACGAGAATTTTAATTAATTAGAATAAAGCTAATATGTGCAGCACGTAAAAATATAACTATATGTATAGACATACTCGTATACCACTTTATATAAAAATAATTTTCTCTACAATCTCTCAAATAATACTTGAGTTTTCTTTAATTTCGCAGAACATTGGAAAAGTAATTTGATTTCAGTTCTCGTTGTAAAATGATTTGAAGGGCGTTATTTTAAAAATAAATAAACTTAATTTGTCTAGGGAGTGAAGAGACCCATTAGGGACTGTTTCGATTTGTAATTACACATTTACGGGCAAAACTTCGTAGACATTTTTCTTATTCTGGTATTAGATTTTAATTTATTAAAGTAGTTAATAGATATAAAATATACAAATAAGTACAATATATGAAATAGATACGTCTTATATGCTTTCTTACTTACTTAACTTCATGCTTTATCCCTAGCGGGGTAGTCAGAGAGAACGGAGAGCCAAACGCTACCCTGCATACCTCTTTCGCCAGGTCCACAGTCATTAACCTCTTCATGCATGCCCTCCGGCGGGTCTTATATGCAATTTATTTATATTTTACAAATTTATTTATTATATTACAAAGGACTGACTGATTGCCTCAAAGATCCCATTCCAAATGGCTGAAGAATTTTGAAAAACCTAAAGTAGGAAAATAGGAATAGAAACCTTGTAAAATTATAAAAATTAAAAGTTTCATAAAAAAAATTGAATATATCATTTTAGATATGCAAAAGAAATTATAATACATTTGTTTTCGACTAAAACAAATTGCTTTATATTATTTTAATAGCGAAGCTTTGTAAGTTTTTTATGCATACATATATTAAAACTCAATTTTTTTTTTAACTTCACGCTGTATCCCGCATATAGCAAGGTAGGCAGAGGGAATCTGAGAACCTAGTGTTAAGACATTCCGTTCTTTTACAACAATTTCGTTCCCCACTTTCCGCCAAATTGAGGCATTGCGTATTGAGTGGCGGAACTCAACGCCGCGCTTTGCCTTGTTACCAAACCCAGGAAATGAAAATACTAAGATTTCCTTTAGTGGGAATCGAACCTACAACCTGTCGTGCTCACAGTCGCACGCTTGTGCCTCTGCGCCACGACATCCGTTAAAAGACGTAAATTTTAATTATCTAGTGCTTCTGAGGCTTACAGGACGAGTGGGTGTATTCTGCACGAGGACGTAATTCCATACATATAAACCTCGTCCTATTCTCAGCCTTCAGAGAATCAATTACAAGAATGTCAAGGTATTTTAAGCTTTGTTTGTTTAATATTTTCTATCAGCCAACAACTTGTTTACGTTATCGAACTAATTAACAGTTGACAGGAACTAGTGCAAGTTCCTGCTTACTTCTAAGAGAACATCTAAGCTGGCACAAGTTTTCCTAACGTCGATTTAAACGAAGTTCTATAAAGAGTTATGGTAAATATGCCAGTGAAAGTAAATAGGTGTTTTAAACATTTATTAAAATATTATAACAATTAAATATGCAACTATAATGCACTAATACATTTTTGATCTACAGTAAATATATTATATATATATATATATATATATATATATATATATATATATATATATATATATATATATATATATCATAAAGCAATCGCTATAAATAATTATTTTTTTTACAAAAGAAGTAATTTTCAAAATAAGTGAAGGCGAAACTCAACGCCGCGCTTGCCTTGAGCTACCAAAAAACCAGGAAATAAAAATACTAAGTTTTTAGATATCCTGAGTGGGAATCGAACCCAATAACCTGTCGCGTTTGAGTCGCATGCTTATGCCTCTGTGTACCGTGGCAGTAAGCGCCATAAATACAGTCGAATTGATAACTATAGGTATATATGGAAATAATTCTATTCCTCCAGTCTGATAAGACGGGGAGTGTGACTAGTTCCGCCAATTAACACAATGTCCGGAAAAGCGGACGAAGAGGGTGCCTTAACACTAAATTATTATCTAAGGTAATAAAATAATAATAACATAACTTTTCAAGTAACAAGTTATAATATTGAGTATGTCCCTTTTGTTCTTTATGGGACAAACAGTGACGATGAGGTGACCTTCATTGACTTGGAAAAAGCACCAGCCATACTGAAGGAATTAGTCTGTCGTCCTCGTCAAAGAACTGAACCTTTATCTTTCCAATTTTCCTATTGCAATAATATTATGGAACTTTATTTGTATGTTTGTTTCAGTTTTTTTGGTATTGTTTGACGATAGTATCTATTGAGTAACAAAGAAGAGTCCTTTAATTATTTTCTTTAGCTGTTGTCGTTGGTTCCAGAGTCAAGGTTAGCTGGTTGCGGGTTCGATTTTCACTGTGGGAAGATTGTTTAAATTATTTTCATTTCTCCACTTGGTAAAACAAAGGGCGGCGTTGAGATACTTTCAGTTTAGTTTGCGATATAAAGCTTAAGGTTGCTTTTTGTATAGCTTTGGTTGTTTAATGTTTATTAATTAAAAAAAACTAGTAGACTCAAGGGGTTGAAGCGTAAATATGCGTTGTCATGGCAACATGTATGACATTTTTACAACAGTGTATGTCAATTTTATACTACGTTTACAGAATTTTCATATAAATGGGTCCAATGTTTTTCCTTTACGAATTATATGTTCAAATACTGGTCTTAATAAAAGCTAATTCCATACTTTTGTCGAATATAATATGAGTACGGTACATTTCTATAAAAATTAAGTAGAGGTATTGTTTAACTATATTTATAAAACATTATTCTAAGTTCTTAAGATTAATATTGTATTAGACTTACAAGTAATAAATCATATTCAAAACTTATTACGGATTACGTCATTTGAAGATTATAAATGGTTTGTTTTGTTATGTATCAAGAACTGAAACTTGAATTAATATATTATATATATAGCTTCACTGTAGTCCGCATATAGTAGGGTAGAGGGAACCAGAGAACCTAGTGTTAAAACATTTCGTTGTCTTATAACATTTTCGTTCCACACTTTCCGCCGAATTGAGGCATTGCGTGCTGAGTGTCGAAACTCAACGCCGCGATTTGCCACGTTATCAGAGCGAGGATATGAAAATACTGAATATTATTTTATATTTTCATTACCTGAAGGGGGAATCGAACTTACAACCTGTCTCAAACAACAGTCGCACACTTGAGCCATTGCGCCACAACAGGCCTCCTATAGACAATATATTTCTATGATAAGTGTAAATTAAGGTTCTCAGGGTTAATTAAGTAATCTGAAACTTTTGTTTGCAAGTCTTCATTAAAGGGAGCTTATTCTAGTACAAAATTATACGATTAATTTTCATACACTATGGTGTAAAATCATATTCACAGTTATTTGAAGGAATCGCTATCGTGGCATATTGGACAGTGTTGTACAAATGTTTCATGTCTCTAATTCGAAAGTGGTGAATGTAGTGTTTTGACACTAGGTTCACTCTGGCTACCTTGCTATGTGAGATAAAGCGTGAAGTTGTATATTGTATATATGGTGGTTGTAAGTCGACGGCTACCGAATTTTTTTTTTAGCTTCACGATGTATCCCGCATATAGCTAGGTAGGCAGAGGGCACCTAGTGTTAGGTTAGTCACTACACTTCCGTTCGGCGGAAAATATTTACTATATTAAAAATATTTCTTACAACCCAAAAGACGTATTTGAAATGGAGGAGAAATAAAGAATAAACATATACTATATTTTATGGTTTTCTCTAGTTATCTCGCTTGAATTAGGGGATGCTTCATACACGGTAAAATATATTAACTTAGATGAGTTAGCAAGCTTACTTATAAGTAAAAACAGCTTTACGCTTTATCCCATATATTCATAGAGTCAGTCAAGTCATTGCACTCGCCGCCTTCTGTATGAATTCAGAACACTACATGTTTAGTAGTGGAACACAACGTCACACTTCGTCTTACCAGAGCGGGGAAAAGAAATGAAATTTAAATATCATCATTCCCCCGAGTGGGAATTGAACCCAAAACCACTTGCATTTACAGTCACACAGTGTCTCACTACGTCACGATGGTCTATTTATGTATTTAATACGTACATATGTGTGAAATATTAAAAAAGCAACCAATGTAAACGTAATAAGGATTATCCTAAGAAGGTTTTACTATAAAGGAAGCTTTTGAACCTGTTTCTCTTATATACTACACTTTGATAGAAAAACAAATTACATGAAATAAATTAACATAACAAAATTCGGAAAAAGCTCCTAAAATAAATAAAATGTTCAATAAAATAGTTTTCGAAAATATGTACAAGGAAAAAACTAAGCAATGCTATAATACAACGAATTTAAAATTACAGATTATAACTTCACGCTGTAACCCGCATATAACAGGGTAGGCAGAGGGAACCAGAGAACCTAGTGTTAAGACACTCATTTCTTTTTCAACAATTCCGTTCCTCATTTTCCGCCGTATTGAGGCATTGCGTGTTGAGTGGCGGAAGTCACCGCCGCGCTTTGCCTTGTTACCAAACCCAAGAAATGAAATTACTAAATTTTACATTTCCTGGAGTGGGAATCGAAATTGTAAAACTATCTTATTACTGTGGTGTATTAGATATTTAAGTTAACCATGTTATCGCATAAGACAATTGTCTTAGCCGATAAAAAAGAAAAAAAAGTTCTAACCTTTCGCGTTTACAGTCGCACGCTTGTGCCTCTGCGCCATGACAGGCGTTATTACATATTATAAGTAAGAGATTTTTTGTTTAGATTATATCTTCTTATATATATAAATACTTAACTTAATTAAGCTTCACGTTTTATCCTTAGCGGGGTAGTCAGAGAGAACGGAGCGCCAAACAGTAGGGTCTCTGCATATTTCTCTTGCCTCGTTAACCTCTTGGTACATGCCCTCCTGGAGGTCCTCATACTTTTTACGTGACCTTCCTCCAGTATCATTGATACTGTGTTCTCGAAAATCAATTGAAATTTCCTTCTACCTTTCTCACCTTTCTTCTCTTTATCTAACCAAATTCAGAAAGATCTAATTTTTTTTTTTTTTATGGATACCGGATGGCAAACGAGCAGAAGGACCGCCTGATGGTAAGTGGTTACCTTCGCCCATGAACATCTACAACACAAGAGATGTACTAGATGCGTTGCCAAACCTAGAGGATACAGATGGAAAGGGAGGATAATGTAGTAGTCCGCTATCGGAACCACCACATTTTGGGGAAAGGATGGGTGGGAAAGGGGAAAACCTGGCTTACATGCCATCGAACCGGAACACATCATAAGATATTTGGCGGTTCGTCTTTGACATGATAGTGGTCGCGAGCCAGACGGAGGACGAACCTCCTACCACCAAGCAAAAATTTCGAAATACGTGCTAAAAATGAACCGATAATAGAATATAGACAATTTTTGTTATTATACCTCTCCCGCGTATAAAGTAAAAACAAGAACATAGAAATACCTGTAGTCAATCTAGAAAGAAAATAAGATAAAATTTTGTAAAAATAATATATTTTTTTAGCTTCACACAGTATCCTGCACGTAGCAGGGTAGGCTGAGGAAACCAGTTAGTGTTAAGACACTCCGTTCTCTTTTAACATTTCCGTTCCCATTTATAATTATTTAATTGTAAATAATTACTTGGTTTTTTATTATTTTCATGAAGTTCCATATAAATGTATAGGCATTTTCTTTTTTAAAATAACATATATTTCAGTCCTCACAAAATATTATTACTCCTTCACGAGTTTTGAATACAATAATAAATAGAAAGGCGACTTTTATTAACCTTTTGAGGTTGTTTCATTTTAAGAATTTCGTTTCCATTTTATTATTTTACTTTGAAATGTATGAGTGAGTTCAAATATAGAGAATTTCAATATAGTTTTATTATTTTATATTTCATTAAGAAGAAATATATCATATTTTTATTGTCCCCGTAAATGCGTTAATAACGCGTTGTCTTTAGTAATGTATATGTCACTTTGTATAAACATGGATATCAAACCATGATAGGGTGTGTAACATTTATTTTATTAATTTAATATACTTTTTATGCATTATTTTAAAAATTATATTAGCATTCTGCACTCCCTACATAAACTGTAAGTGTGCCAAATTTCATACTCCTCCGTCCGCGTAATTTTCGTAAAAACCGGTCCAAAGTTTTTACTTCACGTATTTATATATAGCTGCATTTTTCCTGCATTTTTTCCTGCATAACAAGGTAGACAGAGAGAAATTATTGTCAGGAAACCCCATTCTCCGCAACCCACACGAAATCTAGACATTGCGTGTTAAGCGGCAGTACTTCTTCTTTTCTTTTTGTCTCATGAGAGCGAGAAAATGAAAAAAAAAACAGACGTAACCATTCCGCCAACCAAGAATCGAACTAACAACCAAAGTGTACAGTCACCCATTGCACCATGGAGGCTTTAATAGAAGTATAAAAAATAGTTCTTTAACTTGAAATATACCTTTTTAATATAAAATCCAACAAAGTACAATAATCTATTAAAAATATATGAAACAAACAATTTTACACTTACTAAAATGATTAAAACTTCATTAACGAAATACAATAAGCTCTATATAAATTTAATTTATGAAAATATTCGCATGCTACAATCACAATGGTCAGTAATTACGAAATTCCTGTGACCATAAACGCAGAATAGATTGTTATGAATTCGTCCCTTGATAGAGTACTAGTAAATTCAATTTGACGTGTTAAATCGATGTCAACGTATAATTAATTTTATCTAAAGTTACGTTAAAATTAATTGGTAAATGTAAAATTTTGTGTTTTATGTATATACATACATACATAGCTTTACGCTGTACCCCGCATATAGCAGGGTAGCCAGAGGGAACCTAGGGTTAAGACACTCCATTCTCCACTTATAAAATTGATATTTTTACTAATATTATAAAATTTAGTATTTCCATTTCTTGGGCTTGGTAACAAGGCAATGCGCGGCGTTGAGTTCCGCCACTCAACACGCAATGCCTCAATTCGGCGGAAAGTGGGGAACGGAATTGTTGAAAGAGAATGGAGTGTCTTAGTACTAAGTTCTCTGGTTCCCTCTGCCTACCCTGCCATATGCGGGAAACAGCGTGAAGTTAAAAAAAATATTATAAATGTGAATGTAAGTTTGTTTGTCACGCTTTCCTGCTGAACTACTCAACCGATTATCACTAAACTTGCTACACATCTTCTTAGAGGCATTGAAAAGAACATAGAATACTTTTTATTAAAAAATATATTTATAAAAATATATTTTGGCAGACATGATTGTTTATCGAAAAAAAAATAAACTAGGTACTCAAAGTTAAACTGTAAATTGTACGAGTATATAGTATGGCCTATCATTATCCACGCGAGCAAAGCCACGGGTAACAACTACTATAAGATAATAGTACTACTGTCAGTGTTCATTTAGATCATCGTGGCACAGTATGACAATTTTAAAATTTAACTTATTTTATATTTTTCATTTTTAAGATAATTTTGTATGATAGAGCGCTGCGTTGAGATAGTTAATTCTAGGTGTGACAAGGTTAATCAGAATTTTTATGACGTTTGAAAATTACACACAGTGGAAATGGTTTTTTAATTGTGCAATATAGATAGAAGGATAGTACTCGAGATGATAAGTACTTCGGTCTCTACTTCCCGTCAATTTTCGTCTGAATATAAAGCTAGAGGCTGTCGTGGCACAGTGGAACACCGTTTGACTATAAAGCTTCTTGATTATAAAGATTTTTTTTTTTCAACTTCACGCTGTATCCCGTATGTAGCGGGGTAGGCAGAGGGAACCAGAGAACCTAGTGTTAAGTCACTCCATTCTTCTTCAACAATTCCGTTACCCACTTTCCGCCGAATTGAGGCATTGCGTGTTGAGTGGCGGAACTCAACGCCGCGCTTTGTCTTATTACCAAACCCAAGAGATGAAAATACTAAATTTTACATTTCCTGGAGTGGGAATCGAACCTATAACCTGTCGCGTTTACAGTCGCACGCTTGTATATCTGCGCTACGACAGGCGTTTATAAAGGCGACTATAAAGATTGTGGGTTCTATTCCTTTATGGGGGTCTTATAATATTTAGATTATTTTCATTTTCCCGCTCTGGTAACACAAAGCGCGGGCTTGAGTTCCAACAATTAACACGCAATATTTTGACTACGGGCAGAAAGTGGACAACGGAGTATTCCGTTACTTGGATCTCTCTGACTTCAACTTTGCAAAATAAATAAAATTATTGGGTATTACTTTAGTCTATCATTTAAAAGCTTTCGTGATCTGGAAGTTTTAACAACAACAAGTTGTATAAAAGTACGATTTAAGATTTAAGCGAACCAGTTGAAAGAGGATTTCGCAAAGTAATTGATATTAGTTTTATCAGTTCTTCTATAGAGTACCTAAACATTTCTCTATAATGGCCATCTACGGAAGCTTTCAAATTTTGTAAGAAGAGATATTTTTTATTAGAGATGTTAGATGTATAGACATGTAGATATTTATAATTTATGTAATAGTGATGAGATATTGATATGCACTCTTACTTACAATATACTTTTATTGGTCTGGTAAGATCAAAACACCAAAAGACCAAAAGAAAGCAAGTAAAGAACGGAATGTTTTCTACATTCCGTTCTTATTCCGTTGGATAATCATATATTTTTTTGCAATTATATTAAAATGATACTTATTTTGGTATCAACGATATGAAGTATTAAGGAGACAGCAACTCTTATCATGTGTTATGCCGATACACGCTTTAGGTAGTTAGAGAAAATATAGTTCCAAGACTACGTTCTTCTATAGAGATAGAGGCTTTTCTAGTTGAGTGGTAGAATAAACACTGCCTTTATTTTAATCAGAGCAGGGAAGTTAAAATAATTAAAATATAATAATTTCACCGCGCAGAAATCGAACCCACAACCACTCTCTATAAGTTAGATACTATCAAAATTTCCAAAATAACAATCTTATTTGAAAATATTTTTTACTAAATGGTATACATTTTGTTAGTGAGGAAAGGTATTAATTGTAACCCACATTCGACCATCAATGACCTCAGCATATACATGATTATCACTTTTACATGTAGCATGAGAACTTTGCAGTGCACGCTCTCTTAACCGACTTCCGTACGAAAGCAATTAAACAAAATACTGTTGTATTTAATAGTCCTTTCTTAAACTTTTGATTTTAATAGCCAGTATCGATTTTATATGGTTTGTTACTTATAGGAACTAAATTTAGGGCAAATTTTCAATATGAAATTTATTTGGTGGTAGGAGGAGGAGGGTTCTCTGGGGCAAATTTTCAACCATGATTTATTTGGTGATTTGGTTTGGTGGTAGGAGGTTCGTCCCTCCGTCTGGCTCTGCACTAAACCACTATCATGTCAAAGACGAACCGCCCAGTATCTTATGATGTGTTCCGGTTCGATGGCATGTAAGCCAGGAGTTTTCCCCTTTCCACCCATCCTTTCCCCAAAAATGTGGTGGTTCCGATAGCCGGACTACTGTTGTCCTCCCCACTATCTATATCCTCTAGGTTGACAAGCATCTACAACACCTCTGGTATTGTAGATGTTCATGAAACGAGAAGTAACCACTTACCATCAGGTGGTCCTTCTGCTCGTTTGCCATACATTATCCATAAAAAAAAAAAAAAAAAAAAAAAAAAAAAAAAAAAAAAAAAAAAAAAAAAAAAAAAAAAAAAAAAAAAATATGAATTTATTTTTCGATGATTACTTCACATACATACACTTAATAATAAAAACAATTTTACATACATACATAGCTTCACGCTGTATCCGCATAGCAGACGAAACCTAAGTTACGACACTCCGTTCCCCACTTTCATAAATTGAGGAATATATTTTATTTTATTATAAAATATGATATTGACGAGATTTTAAAGTAATATTTTCATTTGATAAAAATATTTATTTAGTATTTACTTATGTACGAGGTATTAAACTTAAATATAAAGAACAAATAATAAACATATTTTTTTGTAGCTTCACGCTGTATCCCGTATATAGCAGGGTAGGCAAAGGGAAAGGAACCTAGAGTTAAGACACTCCGTCCCCACTTTCCGCCGAATTGAGGTATTGTGTGCTGAGTGGTGGAACTCAACGCCGCGCTTTGCCTTGTTACCAAGCCCAGGAAATACTAAACTTTTACATTTCCTGGAGTGGGAATCAAACCCACAACCTGTCGCGTTTACAGTCGCACGCTTATGCCTCTGCGCCACGATAGGTTTAAAATTACTATACGTTAACTGTTATTATCATTTTTAATATTTATAATATTTAATATTTTCTCGTTCTTGCGGCAAAGCGCGGCGTTAAATTCCACCACTCAGCATGCAATGCCTCAATTTGGCGGAAAGTGAAAAACGGAAACGTTAAAATAGAAGAACGGTGCGTCTAAACACTAAGTTCCCTCTGCCTACCCTGCTATATGTGGGTTACAGCGTGAAGCTAAAAAAATATATTATTCTTTATTTAATTTTTTTTTTGATTATTTATAATCTAAGGCTACCCAGAAATGGTTATAGTACTAATTATCTAAGTTTCTATCACTTACTACTATAAAATAAATAATTAAAAAATATTATATATTTTATACCCTAGTAAAATCGAACACTATCCAACCTATGAAAGGTTGCATCGTGGATCGAATGGATGGAGGATCGTTTTTGTTTGTATAAATGATACTCTACAATATGTACTCGTAGCTGCAATAGAAGCTGTTAACTCTTGCACCATTAACATTATTACGTAACGCATCGTTTGCATTGTGTGTCATGCCTGACTCATATTGCTGTTAGAATCATTTAACAATGTATAATAATATAAGAAATTATAATTATTGCGTGCGACTGTAAATGCGACAGGTTGTGGGTTCGATCCCCACTCCAGGAAATGTAAAATTTAGCATTTTCATTTCTTGGGTTTGGTGACAAGGCAAAGCACGGCGTTGAGTTCCGCCATCCAACAAGCAATGCCTAAATTCGGCGGAAAGTGGGGAACGGAACGGAGTGCCTACCCTGCTATATGCAGGATACAGCATGAAGTTAAATAAAAAAAATAGATAAGCATAGATAAACTACACTATATTCCCTCTGCCTAACATTCATAATACTCCGTTCCCTATTTCCCGCCTGAAATTTGAGACATTGTGTTGAGTGGTGGAACTCAACGCCGCGTATTGTCTTACCAAAGCGAGCAAACGAAAATAATTTAAATATAATTAGTTCCTCGAGTTAGGACCAAGCCCACAATAGGCGTTTATAGTTACACGCTGTCCTACTGCGCCATGATGGCCTAATATTTTCATCGTATGGGCTTAGGCAAAAAGAACCATCTTTCATGATTTTACGACTATTTGAAAAACATTGCATGCTGCATAGCAAGCACCGGAGAAATAGAGATATTTTAATTATAAACATTCCTCGATCGAGCATCGAACCCACAGTCATCGGTAAAATTAAGCACTTATCAACTGCACCATTATGGAGAATGGAATTTCATAATAAATTATCATAAATATCAATTCATATGTGCAAGACAGCGATGTTTTTATCCTCGACCTTCTTAGAATCATGATTTTTTGTGTTGCTCTGTTTTTATATTACGTAATTCCTTTACCTTATTGAATTAGGGTTATCTTTGTTTGTCATATGTAAAAATATTGCACTGGCCAGTTTCTTTTTAACTTACTTCAAAAAAGGAGGAGATTATCAATTCGACTGTGTTTTTTAAGTGTGTTTACATTTAATACAAATTTTACTTTGTGAACCAATGTTAAAGAATCTTTTTTTATACATACATACATAGCTTCACGAGGCAGAGGGAACCTAGTGTTAAGACACTCCGTTCCCCACTTTCCACCGAATTAAGGCATTGCGTGCTGAGGGCGAAACCCAGGAAAATGAAAATTCCATTTCCTGGAGTGGGAATCGAACCCAAAACCTATCACGTTTACAGTCGCACGCTTGTGGCCCCGAGCCACGACAGGCGTTCTTTTTTTGTATGATATATAATAGTTTTTGAGTCTTTCGCAATATTTTTTTTGTTTTTGTCGAAATTTCAATAATTGTTTTAAATTCTATATTTCGCATGGTTCTTGTAATAATCGCAGAAAATTATAATTATTCTTTATATAACTGTGATTATTACAAAGGAAGTTAGCAATCGTTTATTATATGACACATATGTATGAAAAACAAATATCAAGTCAAATCCAATCATGCCAAAGCTATTTATGATATGTTGATAATTCTATAGCGTATAAAATTGATACACAGTAGAAGTGATACTATAGAAATGTAGCCTACGAAAAAGTTGACGAATATAAAGAATATATTAGAATAATTATAAGGTTTTTTACCAAATTTCAAAATATTTTAAAATGTTATATTATTTTCAAATGCCATGATTTCACTTTGAATAATTAATGTTTCTTTATTGTGACGGTTTTTCTTACAATGAGATTTAAATCTATGAATCTAAAGATATTTCACTCTAATAAATAAAAAAATATGGTCGATATCTTATAATTGACCATATAATTGACTTATATTTTAACGCCTGTTGTGGCGTACGACTGTAAACACGACAGGTTGTGGGTTCAACTCCCCACTCCAGGAAATGTAAAAGTTAAGTATTTTTATTTCCTGGGTTTGATACCAAGGCAAAGCGCGGTGTTGAGTTCCGCCACTTAGCAAGCAACGCCTCAATTCGGCGGAAAGTGGGAAACAAGTTTCTTAACACTAGGTTCTTAGATTCCCTCTGCCTACCCTATATGCGGGATACAGCGTGAAGCTAAAAAAATGTGATATTTTATCAAATCATATTATTTTAACTTAAATGTCAATATAATATAACCACGTTACTTGTTTTGCCTACACAATTTCCGGTACTATATTGTACAATTGCAATTCGTAATCATATGAATTATTATACTTAAGTTACGTTTAAACATGAAGTAATATATTAAAACAGGTTATCCGCAACTTTATTTACGTGGATATATGGATACACTTGGTGTCAGTGGCGAGGGGTGAAAATTTTAGTTACGCAAGCCTGTAGATTAAGGAAAGCCTACATATGTATATTTAGGGAAGCCGGTATATATATTTATGGAAGCCGGTATATATATTAATGGAAGCCGGTAAATATATTTAGGGAAGCCGGTATATATATTTAGGGAAACCGGTATATATATTTAGGGAAACCGGTATATATATTTAGGAAAGCCGGTATATATATTTAGGGAAGCCGGTATATATATTAAGAGAAGCCGGTATATTTAGGGAAGCCGGTATTGGATGTAATTTCACTATCGAATGTTGGCAATTACATTTTTATATTCTTTGAAAAGTTAGGCAAGCCCGGTGGGAACCGAGTTGTATGGACGCCTCGCCACTGTCTGAAATATCCTTATTTCTGCATAGCTAAAAAAAAAGACTAAAAAGTTTCCAAAAATCTAAAAAAAAATTAAAAGAATCCATGCTTTCCTGTTCAAGGCTTTTCGTCAAATCCTGTCTTAGTATAGGTCTTAGGTGCCCAATGTTGACTTTCTATGTCCATTAGTTTTGGCTAATGTAATTTTTTTTTTTTATTTTAATCAGTTATCAATATATATAATTTTTTTTTATTATAATCAGTTACCACGTTGCGATCTATTAGTTTTTGCGATCTATTAATTGTCATTATTTCGTATTACATTTATACATTTATATTTCATGTTATTATTTTAACGTAGTCATTTAATACTTATAGTATAACGGTTTTGTGAGCTACTTTACAATAAACAAACTGTTTTTAGGTAAATAACCGCAGCAATTGAGTTTTTTTATAAAAAAGTTACTATAAAACAATTTTTATTTCATGCTATTTACCGATCTCAAGGCTTACTTAGTACCAAGTTTAAAACTTTGTTCCTTGAGTACATACATACATACATACAGAGCAGCAGGCAGAGGGAACCTAGTGTGAAGACACTCCGTTCCTCACTTTCCGAATTGAGGCATTGCGTGCTGAGTGGCAAAACGCAACGCTGCGCTTTGCCCTTTAGCCCAGGAAATGAAAAATTCCATATCCTGGAGTGGGAATCGAACCCACAACCTGTCGCGTTTACAGTCGCACGTTTGTGCCTCTACGCCACGACAGGCGTTAAAGCGTTCCTTGAGTTAACTTTATAAAAAATCTATTATATATTCATGAAGTTACTATGAATGTATTAACATAACGTTATTATATCTAACTAACATCAGTTTATTTCTAGCACGTATTTTGAAGTCGACTTTAGTAGAATATTTTTTGATTTGGTTATGTAGAGGGAAGAGTTTGAATAAGAGAGGCGAGCAATGTATGTTTTAAAGGGCCCCTTATATCTACATTGGAGTCGCTAACCCTAGACACTGTTTGGAGCTTTTCTCTCTGCAACGTGATGGGCCTGGTACTTGCACAGTGGGTCCATGAAATTCTAATGGGTTTTTCTTATAGAATACGCATATTATATATTTATAATTTTTAGTTCAAGTAAAAATAAATTTTCATTCAAGAGATCCTAGGAATTAGTGACTCCATTCTACACTCTCTGACTGCGGTGGTGAAATTACACTTTGTTTATTCAAACCGACCCGAAGACTATAATTTAAAAAAAAGTACCTCGCTGTTTTAAATAAAGCTAATTAATGGAAATCCAACATTAATTTTTTGATGAAAAAAATAGCATCAAATTTTAACACATAGAAATAAAAATTTGGTAACTCAAAGTTAAATGCCAAAACTAATCCTAAACTTTGTATTAGCTATTAACAAAACAAATTTACAGGAATAAATGTAAAAAATAATATAGTTTTTATTTCAATAAAAATAAGGTTTAAAATAATTTTTCTTGTAAAAAATTTTACTTTGCCAATGGTCTCGATTAGTCACTTATTGGAGATGCATTCGAGCATGCGACGATGGTCATTGAACTCGAACGGTAAAGTCTTCATATTAACAAAATAATTAGATCTTTTATCTATCGAAATTTCGTTTCCGTTTTTACCTCTTTACACAAAAAATGATAAAAGAACTGTTTTAATTACTGTTTTTTGTCAAATCTACTAAACTGCATTGTGGCGTAGTTGTTAAGCGACATATAGTACACGATAGTTCCGGGTTCAGTTCCGGGTTCAGTTTTATTTATTTTAATGATTTTATTATAATATATTTTCATTTATTATCGTCTGTATTTTTTAAGTTTACTTTTTTGAACAATTTTATAATTTTGTTATTGCTTATTATTATGATTAATTTATTATTATTATCACTTTATTTAATTGAATTTTTTGTAATGGTTAATAGTTATTGTTCTTAAATTATTGTGTATGTGCTTCTATTGGAATTATTTGATTCTGAAGAATTTTATTATTATTATTATTAAGTATGATAAGCTTTTATTTGACCACATTGTACAAGATATTAAGCATTGATGCCTCCGATGACTCAAGCTTGTCCAAAAGATACATGTTGACTCTTGATTTGAGGACCTCCAAATAGCTTATATCATTGATTATCCATTAATTCTAAACTATTCTATGCTTGTATGAATTGTATACTTTATTCCTTGCTTTATTAGTATCTATAATTAAAATTTCAACAACAATAGAAAATCGACTTCAAATGAAATGCATTAAATAGTAAAAATATTACGAATAACTCAAAAACTACGTTAGGTTTTAACTAAATTTAAATGGGACTATAATATAAACACTAGCTGTAAAAGAAAGATCAGTAAAAAAATACTTATAAAAATACAGTCGAATTAATAACTTATTTTTTTTGAAGTTGGTTAAAATGAGTAAAACTTCCAGGACAGAGTAATGTGTAGAATACAAATTCCCTCTGTCATTCCCATTCGATGCGGTAGATGCGTGAATAGTTGTCACTTTAATTGGTTTTAGTTTTGTTCAATTGTCATTTGTTTCAATTTGTTAGTTTTCAATGACTTAAGTAAAACACTTTAATGGGTCACCTGTCGTGGTGCAGTGGCACAAGCGTGCGACTATAAACGCGACAGGTTGTGGGTTCGATTCACACGCCAGCAAATGAAAATTTTAAATAAAATTTTCATTTCCTGGGTCTCAACGCCCGCAGAAACTCCTGGTACGCCTGGTAACAAGGCAATGCGCGGCGTAGAGTTCCGCCACTCAGCACGCAATGCCTCGATTCAGCGGTAAGTGGGGAACGAAAATGTTAAAAGAGAACGGAGTGTCTTAACACTAGGTTCTCAGGTTCCCTCTGCCTACCCTGCTATATGCGGGATACAGCGTGAAGTTAAAAAAACAAAAAAATATTTATTTCTTTATATTATTATTTATCCTTATATCCTTTATAATATTGTGTGCAATAACACAATACTTTATATAAATGCACAACAGGCGGGCTTAATGCTAAAAAGCAGTCTCTACCAGCCAACCTTGTCATGTTGGAAATAATTGAGCAAGTGCTTAAAAACCAAAATAATTATATATATATATATATATATATATATATATATATATATATATATATTTTTTTTTTTTATATATATATATATATATATATATATATATATATATATATATATATGTATATATTATAGTAGTTTGTATAATCATGAATAAAAATCTTGGGCCCTGAAAAAATAAATAATAATTACTTATATTTATTTTAGAGAAGAAAAGGAAACGTTAATTAACCTTTCATAATATATGACATGGTAATCATATTACCACGGTAGTAACATAAACACTGTCGGTAATCAGTACTGCATCGTGATTCTGTTACAGAACGAACAATTTGCATTCATTTGTGATTTCTAAATACATACTAACTAGCTCATAAACAACTATTGAAATCACAATTAAAATACATCCAAATAGTTGAATATCTAGAGAGATTATAGATACGCACATATATTAATACATGTAATAATAACACAGAGGCACAAGCGTGCGACTGTAAACACGACAGGTTGTGGGTTTGCTTCCCACTCCATTCCTGAAGTTTTTCATTTCCTGGGTTTGGTAACAAGGTAAAGCGCGGCGTTGAGTTCCGACAATCAGCACCCAATTCCTCAATTCTGCGGAAAGTGGGGAACGTAGTGTCTTAACACTAGGTTCTCTCTGCCTACCCTGCTATATACGGGATACAGCGTGATGCTAAAAAAAAACATATATTAATATATGCGCTTACAGACATATTTATCATCGTCACATGAGGTTGTCATGGCATAGTTATCAATGTCTGACTGTAAGAACGTTGTAGATGTGATTATCACTTCCGGGAATAATTATATTTAAAATTTTATATATAAATAAATTATTTTATATATATATACGAGGTGTGTTCAAAAAGTAAGGTGACTTTGTATTTTTAATAAAAAATATTTATTTATTTATCAATATTTATTTTGTCCCCTTCAAAGTAATCCCCCTCAGATACAATACACTTATGCCAACGGTTTTTCAATCGTCAAAGCACTTCTCATAAGCACTTTTCGGTATAGCCTTGA
>JAKGSA010000847.1:199837-223344 GCA_033558755.1 Philaethria dido | reverse complement strand
GAGTTTCGTCAAGGGTTATTGGGGCAACAAGTCCGAGGTTAGGGAGCGGTTCGGAAGGAAGACTACACGGATGCTGAGTGTTCAGCAGCTCCTTGAAGTAGCCCCTCCATCTCTCCTTCACAGAGCCCTGATCACAAAGCAGCGTACCTCGGGAGTCCTTGACACAGAGACATTTGGAAATGTCTTGTGTCGCTTTATCCCGAGCACGTGCCAGTTTATATATGACCTTCTGCCCCTCCGCAGTTTCAAGTTTATCGTAAAGTGGTGATAAACTCTCACTGCGGGCTCTGGCTACAGCTGTTTACTGTACATACAATATTGTTCGGATTGCATAGAGTTTATAGAAGCATTCTAAGATATGTTTTTAAGGCCAGTTGTGGCGCAGAGACACAAGCGCAGCAACTGGAAACACGACGCGTTGTGAGTTCGATTCCCTCTCTAGGAAATGAATGTAATAAATATTTAAAATAATTAATATTTTCATTTCCTCGCTCTGGGAACAAGGCAAAGCGTGGCGTTGAGTTCCACCAACTCAATACGCAATGCCTCAGTTTGGCGAAAAGTGGGGAAAGGAAATGTTCAGAGAACGGACAGTCTTAGCTCTGCCTACCGTGCTATGTGCGAGATACAGCATGAAGCTCAGAACATATAGCTTGATTTGCTAGATTGAAAAAAGAGGGTCCCAAGTCCTGCTATGTTAAAATTTTATACATTTCCAAATATTAATATAAGTTATTCATCGCTTGGTTTCTTAACATTCTTACTACCTTGCTCGTCTCTATATATATATTCGATGTTATTGTAAAATATATACATTTTTGAATATGAAATTTGTTTATTATTGTGTCTAGTATATGCCAAATTAGTATTTTTCAAATAGCTGTTTTAGTGGTTTTTAATCTGCATAAATTCATTTTTAATTAAATATATAGTTATAGTTACATTATGGACAAATTGCGCAAATAACTCTGTGTATTATTATACTGGTGTATTTTAAAGTAAAAAGCGATGTTACTGTAAAGTTTCATCCAAATTCGTTCAGCAGTTTTTGCGAAAGAGTAAAAAACATCTATCTTTACAAACTTCGCAATTATAAAATTACTAAGTAGCTTATTAATCTTGTGAATTCCAATCTCCATGAAATTATAAAGATAATCATCTAAATTTTACGATAGGAAAATTATCTGATTATAGAAATTATAACATTACGCATACCAATTGTAATGCTCGTTCACAACCGCACATTGTACAGTTTAGTAGTCACGATGTTATTGACGGTACCGTAATTATTTTATATAGATAACTAGTTTAATCCCGCGACATCGTTTGTGAGGACTATAAAATAATTTTATAGATAAATATATAGAGACATAGATGCTAGCTGTATCCTACGACTTCGTTCGTGTGATTTATATAACTTAAAATGTTATATTCTCGTTTTCCGGTAAACCTTTCTTATTACTCTCCTACACTCCCCAAGGAGCCATATTCCAGTTTTTTATGGCCAGTAGTTTACGGGTAGGTTTTCTGTCAGCCACTCAGTCATGCAAGCATTTTATATATATAATAATTTGATTTATATTTTGCAATTTTATGAGTACTACCCGTTGACGCGTACATTAAGCGTTACCTTAGCAACATGTCTATAAGCTATATGTGATATATATATATATATATATATATATATATATAACAAATTATATGTATATGTCAAACACGTTTTAGTTAGTATAATATTTGATTTATTAATTTATTGTATTTCTAATGAGTTATTACAAAAACCTTTTGGCTTTATCGCTTCTTCATAAAAACTTTAATTATGCTAACATTTTATTTTCTTTGGTATGCAATATTTTAGTAATAACTTAGGTTTGAAGAAACTAAAAACCACGCTTTTTTAGCTTAAATGTAGTAAAATTAGTAAAATTTAGAATAAAATGATTCACTTAAATAACTGAATGTTACTGTTCGAAAGCGTGGAGTGCTTGATATCAATTGTTATGGTTTTTTACAAATCTTATTTCGGTCTGAAAAATTAATTTAAAAATTTTGTAGATAACACTTACAACATTTTTAAATTAATTGATTATAATAAAAATATAGCATTGAGCTTAACGCTGTATTGAGTACCGCTACTTAATCCGTAACATTTTGGAACAAATAGAAAGTGGATAACAAAGGAAGTGTCTTGCATTGGCAAAGCGTCCATATAACACGATTCCCATCGGCTTACTATTTGTAAAATACAATAAATTAGTGGCGGCTTTACTAGCAGATTTGTTAGCAAAAAAAGTATTGAAAACAATTTGGGAGACACATTCCAAAGAAACAAGCTCATTGAAAATGTGAGTGCTAAAAAACACCGTCAGCAATATTTGAGTGAGAATGCAAAAAAGCCATCCTATACCGTCATCCATATATACCGGATGACCTCTATGTACCGGCTTCTCTAAATCTACCGGCTTATTTTTATAAAATGTTCACCCTTGCCACTGGTGTCTTGGCACTTATTTCTTCGTGACTATACAAAAAAAGCGTGAAGCTACATTTTTATTGATTTAAAGAAAAAAAAACGCCTACGACCGTAAAATCAACAGTGCGCGCATCTATAGCTATGAACTACTAGTAGTATAACTACGACATACAACTACAAAAGCTATGTAGGCACGTTCGCGTGTTGGAATACTTGAAACGATTTTCTTGAGGCAATCGAGCGGATCCACGAGTTCTTGTACGTGCAGAAATCCGTTTACAGTGATACATTTGAGTGGAATGCGACGGCATTGTTGGTTTCATTAGTTAAATGGTTATTTTCTTTATTAAATTAATTAAGGTTTTAACTAATAAAGAACCCCGAATTCAAATAATATACACTTAAAGATAACATTATTTTCAATGTTATTGACCAAATTTAAATAGGACCACATCAGAAGCTTTTTTTTTTATTGATAACGGACGGCAAACGAGCAGAAGGACTCACCTGATGGTAAGTGGTTACCTTTCGTTCATAGACATCTACAAACACCAGAGATGTTGTAGATGCTGCCAACCTAGAGGATACTGATGGAAGGGGGACAATGTGTGTCCACTATCAGAACCACCACATTTTGGGAAAAGGATGGTGGGAAAGGGAAAATCTTGGTTACATGCCATCGAACCGGAACACATCATTAGATATTTGGCGGTTCGCTCCTTGACACGATGATAGTGGTCGCTGAGCCAGTCGGAGTGACGAACCTCCTACCACCTAACAACAGAAGCTATTATATAAAAAGAATCATCAGAGAATCGGTTCACCTAAACGTAATTATTGAAGTCTGTTAAAAAATGCAAAAAAAGAATATAGAGCTAGTAAGTCCTTTCTCTCCGCTTTCTTAAATTCAAGTTATTGTAATTATATGGAGTATTAATAAAAATATTTTTAGATATAATTATATGTTCTGTCAACTAATATACGTCTCAGGCCTATAGATTTGTATGGGCCATGGGTTCTCACTCTTTTTCCCAAAACTAAGAAGCCAGAATAAAAATTCTTTCAATTTTACGTAAACCCTCAAAATATTTAACATGTATATACAAATTCAACATAATTTTCACAGCAACTACGTTTTTACATTATCAAAGAAAGCAAAATCCGCACCACCGTTTTATATCAGCAAAAAAGTAATTCACGGCTAAAATATGGAATTGAGGCTCAGTCGTAGCGCAGAGGCAACAAGTGTGGGTTCGATTCCCACTCCAGGAAATGAAAATATTAAATATACAATTAAATATTTATAATAATTATTACTTTAATATTACTATTTTCTTTCTCAATGCCTCTTTCAATCTAAAAGTGGGGGAAATCTATGGAAATCTTCAGAGAACAGAGCTTCTTATCAGTGATAATAAAACCTAGTGAGGTTTTTAGGTTTCCTCTACTTACTTAGCTATATGTGGGATACAACTTAAAATTAAAAAGAAAGTATATGTGTGAGCTAAGCTGCCAATAAAACAACCTAGACAAATCCATGCACTCCTTTTTTTTCTCTCCTTCTCCATGTAAAAATATTTTTTTCCTATTTTTACATAAATACTAAATATATTTAAAATACATGTACAATTTCCAACATAATTTTCTTAAGCATCAACTACGTTATAACATTATCAAAGAACACAAAATCCTTACTTATATCAGCAACAAAATAATTCAACGAGGCCAGCGCTCGCTAAATCACGTCTAAAATAAATGCGGCGAGAAAATTGTATCATACCCTTCCTCAAGTTTCCGGAAAATGGGATATCGGAACATCATTATTATAGATTCGGATCGGATGCTGTAACGAAATCTGGAATCATAAGATTTGCAATAGATTACGGGGTTTTGCTTGTATTTGTTGGGTATTTGGATAGATCTTCTATATTTGTTTACCATACATATTTGTAAACCTAAAATATATATTATGATTATAGACCATAGAGGATATAGTTTTTGAGCAGTGGTACAGAATGACTGTAAATGCCTTTGGTTGTAGGTTCGATGTCCTCTCGGAGGAATAACTATATGTAAATTATTTTCCTATCTCCTCTCAAGTAAGACAAAGCGCGACCTCAAGTTCAGCCACCTTGTATGCATTGTATCGAATTACGGCAGAAAGTGGCGAAAGGAGTGTCTTGACACTAGGTTGTCGCTGTCTACCCTGCTATGCGGAAAAAGCCTGAAGCTGTAAAGAAAATCATGAGGCTTGCAATAGATTATGGGGTTTTACTTGTATTTCTTGGGTATTTGGATAGATTTTCTATATTTCTTGACTGTTGATATTAGAGGCCCTCGTGAAACAGTCGTAGGTTCGGTTTCCAGCCGGGGTATTAAACATGTTTAAATTGTTTTCATTTCCCTTGTTCGGTAAAATAAAGCGAAGCATTAAGCTGAATCAATTAATACGCAATGTATCGAATTTGGGCTGAAAGGGGTGAACGGAGAAAAAAGCGAAAACCTGCAGAAAAAAATATTGAGATTTGCAATAGATTATGAGTTTTGCTTGTGTATATTTTGGCTGTTTGTAATGAGCATTAGGTTCAATTTTTTATATTTGTAGATCATAGATATTAGAAGCCGTCATGGTACAATAGAACAGCATCTGACTCTAAACGTGATGTGGTTGTAGGTTTAATTCCTTCTCGACGTCATGTCGATGTGTATATATATATATATTATTTCACCGCTCTGGTTAGTCGAGTACCGCCACATAATACTCAATATATAATTCAGACTGAAAGCGGCGGACGGTGTATACGAGTATATGACGGTGACACTAGGTTTGATACTCTCAGGGTTACTCTGCTATGCGGGATAAAATGTGAAGCTGCGATCTGTATATTAAAGTGAAAGCGATGGTATTTCTACCATCATTACCAAACACCATAAAACGAAAAGTAGAGCATGTCGCCATCATGCAGCATGCCGCATAATTCTACTAATATAATAAATGCGAAAGTTAAGTTTGTGATGAATGGTATGTTAGTCTTTCATGCAAAAACTACTAAATGGATGGAGATGAAACTAATATACGAGTATACTGGGTAACACAAAGACTAGAATTTATAAAGACTTTGTGTCATTTGATCATAACGACACAAAGTCTATAAATTGTAATACCAAGAGTATCTAGTTATGTAATAAAATTACCATAGCGAGAATGTTTGTATTTGTAAGAAATATATATCCTTTTTCATATTGTAAACATGCACCATGTATTAGTAAGTTGATAATACAAAATGCATAGTTTTCAGGGCGGGCATTCCTAAATTTTCATGTTATTTAACACTAACTATTAACTCTTTTTACCTGAAAGTATTTGATTTACTTGACAAATTTTTCATAATAATTAATCATAATGCCTTTAAACATTTATCAGCAAATAACCCTATGAGAAATCCTAAACAAAATTACCACAGTCACTAAAGAATGTAGGAAGCTAAGTTCAAACACATATGATTATTGAATACCTCGCTTTAGAATAACTGTAGAATCGTGTACAATAACGGTGTGCAGGAAGATGAATATCTTAGTTGTTGTTTTGATTAGCCTTGAACCGTGGGAACAGTTGTTGAACTTTAGATAAACTACTGACTGAAAGAAGATGTCTGTTAGTTTTTAAATTACGTTAAATAGTTATAAGTATTTAGAGGCCGTAACTTCGTAGCGTATTGAGACAGCCTTTGTAAGCGGTAGTGTTTGTAGGTTCGATTCTTGTAGACGGTAATTATGATATTTGATAAGACTATGCGTGGCGTTTAGTTCCACTACACGATATAAAGTATTTCGGATTACCGCTTAATTGAAATTGTATTGATATAAGTAGATAATATATTTATAGCTACTGTTTTACTTTTTCTTAAGTATCAAAACCTCATCCTCACTTCCTGCTAAAAATTGAGACGCTACTTGCTAAGTGTTAAAAATTAAAATTATTTAAAAATAATCATTCAACAAATGAGAATGTAACCCAAAATCAATCGTTATTACATTCGGATGCGGTCCCACTGCGCCATAATGGCTGCTTTTTAAAAATGTTTATATCCCTAATTTTTATTTAGCTTTACGCTGTATTCTGCGTATAGCAGAGTAGGCAGAGGAAACCTGAGAACCTAGTGTTAAGACACTCCGTTCCCCACAAAAAATTGCATGTCTAATAAAAATAATTATTATGTAGGCAGCATTTCTATCTATTTTACGCGTATCGAAATCATTTTTTAAACATTTTTAACTAAAAAACTATAATAAATACAATTCACACAAGCAAATCTATTAAGTACGAGTAAAATACTTTACAAATTGTACTAAGAAAACAGAAAATAGTAACTATCTGTCGAATTACAAACAATTTTGAACTAAAAATAAATCATTTTAAATTATTTGTATTGTGTTCATGTTTCACCATCAAATCACAATGCCCATGGCCATTACCAAGGTGAAATCTCAGTTCTTATTCTTTTGAAGTTTAAAATACAAAACTGTCATGGACCAGAAACGAGCGCGTACCGTCACGCCATGACAGACATGCCTAATGCTTAACCGATATCAAAAACGGTGGAGGTCATCAATTCCACTGTATTTTTTAAAGTGTTACCGCATTGCTTTTTAACGCCTGTCGTGGCGCAGAGGCACAAGCGTGCAACTGTAAACGTGACAGGTTGTGGGTTCGATTCGCACTCCAGGAAATTGAATTTTTCATTTCCTGGGTTTGGTAACAAGGCAAAGCGCGGCGTTCAGTTCCGCTACTCAGCACGCAATACCTCAATTCGGTGGAAAGTGGGATCGCAGTGTCATAACACTAGGTTCCCTCAGCCTACCCTGCTATATACGGGATACAGCGTGAAGCTGTGTGTATGTATTACTTTTTAATGGGTGAACCAATTTTGATGGGTCCGATTTAAATTTAATTACTATCAAAGTAAGTCAAGTAGTTTTTTAGTTATTCGTAATAAACTTACTTTTTGGTGCTTTATAGTGAAGTCGGATATCTTTTTTGTTAAATTTTTAGTTATTGCTTATGATTTATTCTCGTTTTTACGTGAAAATCGATGGTTAGATAGAGGAGTTTAGACAGTGAAAGCGTTAATGTGTATTTTAAAGGGCCCCTTAAGTCTACACCTGGAAAATCCTAGTCTCAGGCATTACTCCTAGCTCCATTCCCTGCAACGCGTTAGTTTCATAGAATGATAATTTTCATAGAATGATTTTTTCTCTTTTATAATGCCCAGTAAATGTACAATGTATTTAAGTAATACTACGCTTGCCATCTAAGCACAGTGTCTGTCTATAAAGACGGTGATTGTGGGTTCCAGACAAAACACGGTGTTGGGTTCCGTTTCTTTCTTTTCTTTTTTTTTTTCATTTGTGGAGAACGGAGTGCCTTATAACTAGGTTGTCTTTGCTTACTAAATGAGAGTCGTAAAGCGAAAAAAATTGTTTTAGATGCCTTTAATAATTATAAAATTGATTTTTTAATATTAATATATTATACTTAATTAGGTCGTGTCCCAATTACACTCGGGTCACTGTCGTTGATAACATCATGATAATTGCATTATGGATAAATATTTTCATAATAACATTATAATTGAGGCCATCGTGGCGCAGTGGTACAACGTTTGACTGTAAACGCGAGTTGTGGGTTCTATACCTACTTGGGGTTATGAACTCTTCGTTCTCTTAAGACAGATTGCGGTGTTGAGTTCCGCCACTCAGCACGTTATTCGGCGGAATGTGGGGAACGGAGTGTCTTAACACTAGATTCCCTCTGCCTACCTTGCTATATGCGGGATACAGCGTGACACTATGTATGTATGTTCAAGATGTCGTCGCCTACAAGCTATTTGCCTTGTTACCAAACCCAGGAAATTAAATTTTATATTTCCTGCAGTGGGAATCGAACCCACAACCTGTCGCGTTTACAGTCGCACGCTTGTGCCTCTGCGTCACGACAGGCGTTCAGGAGTTATCATCATCATCATTTTTATTTTATTTTTATTTTATTTTATTATAGTTGGGAAAACAAACAGCACATACAATACATCAAATTAACACATAATTAACATAACATAGGCCAATAAAGTTTCCACTTATACATAAAGCATGGAGTGAATAATAAAAATAAATGAATAATAAATATTAGTATTAGCCTAATACAATGTAAATTCTAATAAGTGCAAAAATAATTACTTTATCAAAAAAAAGGCTAACTTATTTTAATTACAATATTTCATATAAAAGAAAACACAAAACAAATTTGAGAAAAAAGAGAAACATTTTTCAAGTTTGGTCATTTTTATCCATAATTCCTTTACGAAATTGATTAATGTTACTGAGAGAAATATCAATTTCGCTGTAATTTTTATTATAAGTTCTACAAGATCGTATTACAAAACTATTCTTGGCGTAATTAGATTTCCGAACAGGAACATAAAAGGTGTCTCTAATGCGGGTACTGAAGGGTGGACATCTAATGTGAATATTACTTAATAAACAACTGGAATCATCATCATCATCATATTATAATGGATAATGAGAGTGATTCATTACTACTTCTCTCCGTCTAACTAACGAAACTAGGGTCTAGTTTCCTTCATCGTTCATTTTGTCATATATTTATTAAAAGAATCATTTTAACTAACTTTTCCTTAAAACTAGTTCAAATTTGTAAAATTCATGCTATACTATTCTTTGAACGTCGTTTAAAACTCAACGACCACTTTATTACCGATGCAGTACTAACTACTAACATAATCACATAATACGGTGTATCGAGTTACAAATTGATGCCCTTTATAAATTAGTGGAGTCATTGACCGTTGGTAGAGTAAAATTAACTAAGTGCTAATATAGAATTTATTATAGTAGGTAGGTAGGTAGGTTTTGAATGATTTCATACAATCAGCTTCAGCTTCATGCTGTATCCCGCATCCAGCAGGGTAGGCAGAGGGAACTTAGTGTCAAGACACTCTGGAAAGTGTTCTGGGCAGTTGAGGCATTGCGTGCTCAGTGGTGGAACTCAACGCCGCGGTTTGTCTAGTTATTAAACTCAGGAAATGAAAACACTAAACTTTTACATTTCCTGGAGTGGGAATCGAACCCACAACCTGTCGCGTTTAACAGTCGCACGCTTTTGCCTCTGCGCCACGACAGACGATCAGCTTCAGCTTTATTTTTTTTTAGCATAGTAGAGTAGTCAGAGAGACTTAGTGTCAAGACACTCCGTTCTCCAATTTCCGACTAAAATCAAGATATTACGTGATAAGTGGCGGAACTTAACCTTGCATTGTTTTAGCAGATTTGAGCAATGAATATTATTTTAAACATAATCATTACCTCAAGTGGAAGTTGTACCCGCGACTACCGATGTTTACAGTCACATGCCGTTACATTGCGTCACGATGGCCTTACAGTCGTATCGATTGTAGTCTTATATCGATTTATATATGGCGGCTTAGTCTTATATCGATTATAGTATCGATTTAATTGCATTAAGAGTACAAACGATTGGCCATGGCTTCGATTTCTATCCAGAGGAATAATTATTAAAATTATTTTCATTTCTATGTATTATCTTACATGTCATTCAAAACGTTATGTTTTTTTTTTTAACTTCACGCTGTAACCCGCATATAGCAGGGTAGGCAGAGGGAACCAGAGAACCTAGTGTTAAGACACTCTATTCTCTTTCAACAATTCCGTTCCCCACTTTCCGCCGAATTGAGGCAATAATGTACACGTAATGTTTTGATTTTGAAAAGTAAAGAACGATAAAAAGGAAGCTCTAAAAATATAGATATCATAAAATTTTAAATTAAAAACCATTTACTAAGGAAGAATAACAAGGACTGGTTCTAGGAAACATTAACGTATGCGTCAGTCTGAAGCTTAACTCAGTGACTCATGGTGTGTACAAATCCTGTTTTTAAATGAGTAGAATTTGGTTTTTGTGAGATATTTAAATGTAATTTGTATGTATTTAACTTTTATTATCGCTATGTTTTTTTAGTGTCACGCTTCATTCTACATAGGTATATAGGATAGGCAGATAACTAAGTGTCACGCCTTGTCTTACTATAGCGGAGAAATGAAAATATTTGAAATATAATCAATTACCCCGAGTGGATATCGAACCCACAATAACTTCCGTTTATAGTCATGCGCTGTGCCACTGAGCCTTGATGGCCTCAATTATTATTATCATCTTTATATTTACTATATGTATTTTTATTTATTTTTTTTGACACAAAAACGTTTCTTTTTTACTGTAGTCCTTTTCGTACCAAATGTTTTCTGTAAAAGATTGCTTGAAGCAATAAGGCATTTGCGTACATTTATTATGTATACATGGCTTTTTGCTTCTTGTGTTATCTGTATTGTATTTTTAGTGTAATAAAATATATTTTATTCACTATGTTTCGAATTCAGGCAAAAATCAAAGCATGGAGTGTCTTGACACTAGGTTCTCTCTGTCTACGCTGCTGTGGGAGATAAAGCGTGAAGGAAGAAAGCGGTTTGTGATATATGTACGTAGAGGCTAGTAGAGGCACAGAGGCCCAAGCGTGCGTACGTGACAGGTTGTGGGTTCATTTCCCACTCCAGGAAATGAAAATTTTAAATATTTATAATATTTAGCATTTTTATTTCTTCTCTCTCAGGTAATAAGGCAAAGCGCGGCGTTGAGTTCCGCCATTCAGCACGCAGTGCCTCAATTCGGCGGAAAGTAAGGAACGGAACATTTAATAAAACGAAGTGTCCTAAAACTGTTTACTCATATTCCCTCTGCCTACCCTGCTATATGCGGGATACAGCGTGAAACTAAAGAAAACATATAAGTACATATGAGTATGTAATAATTGTAAATAAAGACAGTACTAAAAAAAATGCCATTATTAACATAATTAAATTAATAACAAAGCCTAAGAAATGTTTTTTTACAACGTGGATTATCTCGTGAATAAAAGATGATGCAACCGGCCGTGACCTCAAACATGGCCATAAACATTCTTGCACCAAATGGCTGACATATCGCACGATAACCGTATTCTGCACATATTACTATCATTCCTTCGATTAATTATGCTTCGATGAAAATAATTATCTTTTTTAATAGTTTTTAACAGAAATGTTAAATGAGAACGAATTGTTTTAACATTAGGTTCTCTGGTTCTCTCTGTCTACCCTGCTACGTACGCGATACAGCGTGAAGCCAAAAAAAATTAAGTTGCGGAATTCGAACCCGCGCCTTATGGAAACCGTTCTAACGATCTGACTACTAAGCTATACGTTCTTATCCAGCTACGTCGATATTCTTATACACTTGTTACAAGTTATTTTGGTTTTTAGAATCTATGTAAAGATTTTTTTTTAACTTTCTGCTATCCAAACTCCTTTTCAAACGTCTCTTCTCTTCTTCGTCTTGCCAAACGATTGTTTCTAGTAATAATCTTTGGTTTGTAAAATTAAATCGATTACGTACAACGAAATACTCGAGCGTTCGAGATAGAGGCTATCGTGGCACAGTGGCACACCGGATGACTGTAAACGTGATTGGTTTTGAGTTCGATTTGCACTTGGGGTAATGATTATATTTACATTACTCTCATTTCCCTGCTGGTAAGTCAAAGCGCGGCGTTTAGTTCCGCTTTTCAACACGTAATGTCGCGAATTTAAGTGAATAGTGGCGAACGGAGTGTCTGGACACTAAGTTGATTATCTTGCTGTGCGGATTAAAGCGCAAAGTTTTCTATAAATACTCGAGCGTTATATGAAAACGAATATCTTTATAATCTCCATATCATAACATCGACAATTAAATATTTCTAGCAGCTTTGCTTTCATAATATCTTATGGATAACGTGGATTTTGTGTAATATGTTAAGTAACTTAGTTGTATACTATTAGCTTGTTAGCAACGGTTGTGCATTCGTTGCATAAAGTTAATATGCATTGCAATTTTTGAATCTATCGTGGCGCAGTGGGACATCTGAGGGTAGAAACGATTGGTTGTGGATTCGATCGCATTCGGGGAAATGATCATATTTAAATTATTTTCATTTCTGCGCTCTGGTAAGATGAAGGAAGATGTTGGTTTTCGCCACTAAACATGCAAATTGTAGAATTTTGGCGGAAAGAACGAACGAAGTATCTAACGTTAGGTTAGCTCTCTCTAACTATCCAGCTGAGGAGGAAACACGTGATGCTGAAAAAAGAAATCTATCAGCTGTTCCTAAAAACTATTCTCCACTCTCTCATAATAATAATGTGTTAATAAATATTATTTTCTAGCATAGGTATCATAATATTTTCCTTTCATATGCATGTTATAATAAATTACATTCTACTGAACCAGATTTGAACTCCAAACCATTGCCCCGTATTTATTGAAAAAAGCCATTTTTAATACGTTAAAAAATATTTTATATATACGTTAATGCGCATTTTAAAGGGGCCCCTTAAATCTACACTTGGGTCGTAAGTCTCAGGCATTCTCCAAACTCTCTCTGCAACGCGATGGCCCTGGTACCCGCAGGTGAATCCATGGATTGCTAAGGAAATTCTTCTCTATAATAACTTATGTAAAATGAAATTAAGTTTTATCTACAATAGTTATTTATAAAATATAAATCTATTAACTAAATAAATGATATCACTTAATTTCATAGCCTTTATAAATGAAGCTATAAGAAACTGGATACGTAAAATGGACACCATTTGGTCCTTCACATTTATTATGTACTACGACCGGGCTTGAACCTTGAACTATATCGATCGAGTGTGTGACATTTTAAGAATTCTTTTTTTAGATTTTATTACGTTTTTTTAAGGTAAAATATGTGTATTTTTTTTAATGTAAGATCCACTTTTAACCGATTTTCGAAAAAGGAGGAGATTCTTAATTTGAATGCATTTTCTATATATAACTTCTAACTGAGTGTACCAAGTTTGATGATTTTTCTTTTATGTGATAGTTTGTGCTTCTGACATAGTCCCATTTAAATCTAGTTAAGACCTGACGAGTAATTTTTGAGTTATTCGTAATATTGTTACTCTTTAGTATATTTTAATTGAAATTGATTCTTATTTTTTTTTTTAAATCTATCATTTGTGGCAGAAAAAAGTTTTTGTGACAATGTCTCTGTCTACTAAGGCCATCGTGGCGCAGTGGCGCAACATATGACAGTAAACATTATTGGTTGTGGGTTCTATCCCCACTCGGAGAAGGATGACATTTAAATGATCTGTTATTCTCCGTTCAGATAAGACAAACCAGGGCGTTGAGTTCCGCATCTCAACTCACAACTCTCGTTTTCTACCGGAAAGTGGATAACGGAGTGTCTTAACACTAGGTTCTCTCTGATTGCTGACCTATACGAGAGAAAGCGTAAAGTTTATAAATCTTCTATATATATATTAAAATGAATGTTTGTCAGTATGTCATCGATGATTATTATAAAAATTGATATATATATACGAGTATATGTATTTTTCCACGGAGAAGGTTTGTATAATATGCTCATTGATGCCACTCACCACCAGGTAGAGCCGCAGAGTAGCAACTTCTGCCCCGCTCAACCGATTGTCATGAAAATTAGATCAGTATGACCATGTATTTTTACACAGAAATATATAAAAATTAATGTTTGTCTGTATGTCATTGATGAACTCAAAAACTACTGTAGCGATTATTATGTGTGAAAAGAATAAATCGATTTTGATCATTATTTTAGCTAGTGCTTATGACGTAGTTCCATTTAATTTTTTTTTTTTAGCTTCACGCTGTATCCCGCATATAGCAGGGTAGGCAGAGGGAACTTGAGAATCTAGTGTTAAGACACTCCGTTCCTTTTTTTTTTCATTTTTAATTTTCTTAAATTTGTTTTAGTTGTTGGCGTAGCAAAGCGCGCCGGATACAGCTAGAATATTATAAAAATGTATGTACGTGAACATTAATTTATTAGTACGATTTTCTATTCACTGTGTTGGTTGCATCAGACGTAAATAAAAGATAAATTGGCTCTATACATAGCGTTAATGTGATAATGGTATTAAAACCATACCAATAAAATGCACTTAGTTTAAATTGAAGCGATAAATGTCAACGAATTTAACTTTATTTTTTAATTTCTGTATTTTAAGGATATTTTATAATGTAAAGAGAGAAGTCACTCTCTTCTCTGCTTTTCTCCTAAGGGAGTTATAAGGGAATAAGTTTTGAACGACAACACTACACATTGTTTACAAGATTATACCTACAAAACTTATAGTAACTATATGCATAAGTACTTTTAAAACGGAACAGAATTTGACTGTAATCAATGTTGGTTGGTTATTGGTTGCGAATTCAATCTTCAAACAAAGAAAAATTAAATAAGTAAGTCTGGTAAGGCAAACGGCGTTAAGGTCTGCAACTCAACACGCAATCTTGACATTGGACGCCAAGTGGAGAATGTAGTGTCTTTATTATCATCATCATCATAATCATAGCTTCACGCTGTATCCCGCATAGAAGGGTAGGCAGAGGAAACCATAAAACCTCTCTGTTCTCTTTTAACATTTCCTTTCCTCACTTACCGCCAAATTGAGGCATTGCGTGCTGAGTGGCAGAACTCAACGCCGCGCTTTGTTACCAGAGCGAGTAAATGATAATACTAAATATCAATTAATATTTTCTTTTGCTGGGAATAAAAACCCACAACCTGTCGCATACACAGCCACAATCTTGTGCCTGCGCCACTACAGACCTCAAAGTGTCTTGATTCATGTCTAAATTCAAATACACAAATACTGTCTACCAGACACATCTGTGATGTATCTCTTTGCCATCGCGTCAATTAGACGTAAATTAAAAATAAATTGGTTCTATACAAAGCGTTAATGGAATAATGATATTAAAACCATACCAATAAACGGCTATTACTTTAAATTGAGACGACAAATGTCATTCAATTCAACTCGTGTCCTATATTTGAAGTGCAATCATTATCGCCGCTGCTTATGAAATATTTACGGACGGAATAATATGAAATTTGGCAAAGTCATAGTTTGTATAGAGAAGATGTATGGAAAAGGAATATTTTTTATAATAATATAGTAGAAATACATAAATTTAATAAAATAGGTATTACACACACTATCACTGGTTTGACATGTTAGGCCTATAGGCGCAAATTTATCTATAGATTCATTTGCGAAGGAGATTTTTTTCGGAGGAGTATTAAATTTGAAGAATTGCAGAAAGCTACTATTTTGTTACAATAATACATTTATTTTTTTATAACTTCACGCTGTATGCGGGATAAAAAATGAGATCAGAGAATCTAGTGCTAAGGCACTCCATTCTCTGCCAATAATTCCGTTCCCCAATTTCCGCCGAATTAAGGCATTGCGTGTTGAATCCGGAAACTCAACGCCGCGCTTTGCTTTTTTACCAAACCCAAGAAATGCAAATAGTAAATTTTACATTTCCTGGAGTGGGAATCGAACCCACAACCTGTCGTGTTTACAGTCGCACGCTTGTGCCTCTGCGCCAAGACAGGCGTTAAATAATACATTAAATTAATAAAATAAATATTACACACGCTACCATGTGTTTAACATAAACTTTTATATAAAATAGTAATATGCTTCTGTTCTTAACTAATAACTATTTGACGCAAGATTGTATATTGTTCTTAGTGAAATTTAAAGTATTAAGAAATTGGATAAGAATTTAATAAATCCAAGAGGAATATCAATTATTCAGCTTCTCGCTTTGTCCTACATAGATGCGTAGGCAGAGAGATAACGACACTCCGTTCTATGCTTTCCGTCTGAATTCTAGACATTGTGCATTTGTTTTATCTTCCCAGATCGGCGAAATAAAAATAATAAACATAATCATTCCCCCGAGTGGAAATCGAACCCACAATCTCCGTGCTTATAGTCAAACGCTTTCTTACTACACCACGTTGGTGTATAAGTCATTTATGAAATTCAAAACGGAAGTTGTAGCATATTTTAATTATAACTTACTGCGTAGAAACTGATTTGAATGCGAGTTTAAATGTTATTAGTAACTAGTTCTCAACAACAGTACTACACTAGTTTATAATTTTCAAAGTTGTTGATAAAACAATTTGAAGTTTTGTATTAAGAAAATATTGTTATATGTAAAACTAGCTTTCCGCCCGCGGCTTCGCACGCATGGAATTCGGTTATATCGCGCGACGTGTAAGAAGTAGCCTATAGTCTTTCCCAAGGTATAAACTATTTGTCAAAAAAAAATTATAAGAAATAAAAATATTTTTTTTTATAAAAAATTTTTCGCAATAAAAAATATCTTATGTCCTTTCCTAAGTTTAGTTCTACCTTCATACCGAATTACATCAAAATCGGTTCAGTGGTTTGGGCGTGAAAACGTAACAGACAGACAGACAGAGTTACTTTCGCATTTATAATATAAGTAAGGATACGTATGTGTTTATAATACATAATATACGTGTACTGTGATGGGTAAAATACGGGTTACCTTAGCAACGTATATGTCACTCTATACAAATGTGTATGTCAAGCGTATGTTTGTGTGTCTCTTATATTTCTTTTCCCCATAATCTTTAAGTTTGCCAAATTTCTTGCTCCTTACCACTAAATAATGATAACAAAGATTTGTTCAGGTAGTGATATCATAATTTAAGTATATGTTTTGGTTCTAGGTTTTAATTCCACTGGAGGAATTTAGTGGGACAGCGTGTGACTGACAGTTGTAAACGAGATAATTGTTGGTTCATTTTCATTGGCAGCAATGATTATATTTAAATTATTTCATGCAATAGAGCACTATTAAGATAAATTGCGGCGTTAAGTTCCGCCAGTTTTTACGTTATATTTCACAGTGGGATTGAATTGTAAATAATACTAAATTCCCTGATACTATGCAGTATGCAGGAAAAAGCTGCACTTCTGTTTCGTACGTAAGGGTTTTCATAAAAAATAAGGAAAATATTTTCAATATATAATGTAAGAATATATATTTTTGCAATATTTATGATAAGAAGTGAATATCCTTGTACACAGTAATAATAATTAGGGTTGCTCCTGTTTTAATACAATTATTTACTTTTATAGTTATTGTTAGGTTTTTCTACATATTTTTTTTTTTCCATCCTAGTCTTAGGCTTTATATACGTAATAATGTGAGGAAAAAATTACACATTTTATGTTTTTAGTTTATTTTTCAAATAAATAAAAAAAAACATTATTATTGTGTTGCTCAATTAATGAGCTCAATTAATTAACGAGTTGAAAATAAAAAACTGAATATTCTCTTTGCCGGATTATCAAATAAGGGAAATACGTAAAAAAACCTACCAAAAATATTTTTACAAATATATACACTTTAAAACATAAATAATATCAAAACATATATTTTTAATTTTAAGATAGCAAATTAAAAAAAACGGCAACCCTAGCTTCGTCCGTCTAATCCACACTGAACCTAATAGGGATGACCTTGTTTCTAGCTGACATATTTCATCGCCGTATAAACTTGTTAAAAAATAACCTTGTATGAAATATTCTTTTTAAATATATTTCCATATGTAAAAAAGTAACTTTTGATAGATTTTAGGGACTTTTTTATACTTCTGCTATGAAGGTTAACTACCTTAATTAACCGACTAAAAAGAAGGAGGTTATCAATTCGACTGCATTTTTTATATGTGTTACCGCATAAACTTTTTACCCAGTAAAATCCAATAGAAATATTTTTTTATATGATACTGGGTATCATATAGTAGTGTTTCCGATGTGATCCTATTTAAATTTAATTAAGATCTGTCGATTAGTTTTTGAGTTATTCGTAATAATTGTATTTTTTATTGTACTTTTTTGAAATCAATCGTTTTTCTTTTGTTTTTGTTAAAATCTTAATTATGTGCCTTTTATATTCTGTTCTACATAAAATATAAAGATGAACTTGGGTCAAAAGACACAAACCTTTTTTATTTTGTATAACCAGATGACCATTAGTTCAAAATTTTAGATTATTATAACGAAAATGAACGAAATAAAAATAAATGAAATATTATAATCATTTTCAGTCGCGAGAATCGAACGCAGAATCAATAGTTTTTTCAGAGAGACGGTCTTCCACGCCAAAATAGCCTCTAGTTCATATCTTCTCAGTGATTTCAGCCTCTAGTAATAAATACCAAACATAAAAACTTTCGTTTTTTACATTACACGTAAAAAATACATTGCCACAATCTTATGCCAATCAAAATATCTAATAAAATTATATTCAACGTAAGGTTATGCAATGACTCTCACTAGATTACGCGGATGCTGTAACAAGATGAATCTGTAAAGTGCCTATCATTGGGATGGGATAACTAACAATGGGTCACTTTCTATAACAGTATATTACTTGCAATTTTTTATTTTATTATATTGCTTTACGTCAGTTAGTAATAGAAATTAAAATTATGGTCATATTTTTTTAACTTCGCGCATCGTTTACATATATAAGAGAATTTAATTTTTAGATTACGTATAAAAATTTAATGAAGCGGGACTCGAACCTGCACCTTTTGGAAATTGTCTTATTTTTTGAATTAGAAATCACTGTAATTAAATATAGAAAAATAGTGAATACAGATTAGACTACGTATAAAAATTTAATGAAGCGGGACTCGAACCTGCACCTTTTGGAAATTGTCTTATTTTTGAAGCAGAAATCGTTGTAATTAAATATAGAAAAATAGTGAATACAGATTAGACTTGAAAGTTGTGAGTTCAAATTGTTGTCAGAAGAATGTTTAATTTTTATTACTGCAAAGCATGTTCCTGCTTTAAAAGATAACCAGAAAGAATTAAGTGTCAAAACACTCCGCCACTTTCCATTTTATGTTCCATTGTATGTTGAGTGACAGAACTCAATGCTATGTTTTACCAAGAATATGAAAATAATTTATACATAATTCCCCGAATGAATAACTCTACAACCATCGCGTTTACAGACAGACACTATCTCACTGTGCCACATGACCTCGTGTTAAATGATGAGAAAAATAGTAATATCAACCTATATTTCAAAGTAGTTTTACATACATACATACATACATAGCTTCACGCTGTATCCCGCATATAGCAAGGTAGACAGAGGGAACCCAGGTTCCTTTCTTAACACTAGTGTTAAGATACTCCGTTACCCACTTTCCGCCGAATTGAGGCTTTGCGTTCTGAATGGCGGAACTCAACGCCGCGCTTTGCCTTGTTACCAAGCCAGGAAATTAAAAAATCCATTTCCTGGAGTGGGAATCGTACCCATAACCTGTCGAATTTACAGTCGCACGTTTTAATTTAAATCATTTTCCATATTAAATTACCTGTTTAATAATAATGAAACTTTCACAGAATGTCTACTAGACGAGAGTTGTGTACAAACAAAAAAACATATATGAATAAAGTTGATACTATTCTCATCCGCGGTTACTAGACTGTTGCATGCGGCATGTCCGCCGACCGCATTTCATTTCAGCAACAGATTGCTTTGGGTATATAGAGTAAGGAAGTGTAGACGTTCCTGCTTTAAAACTGTAGTAATTATTTTATAATGAAGAAGAGATAATTAAATTTACATAATATAAATGTTTAATTGAATGCCAAAAAACCTTACATCTTTTTAGAAAAAAGACGTTCTTTAACTACTGGTTCAATTTTTACCAAACTTAGCTAAGAACTACCACAAGGAAACTGATTTTCGAATGAAAAAAAATTGCATCGAAATCGGTCCATCTTTTCAAGAGATACGATGCTACAGACAGTTGATACACACAAAGATATCGAGATCAAACCCTCCTCTTTTTATGTTTGAGGTTATTTAAAAAAAATAACATACAATTTATTTCATACAAATCAGCTTCAAACTTTTTACTGCATTTTGTGAGCTAAAATTGCTACCCTAAAAAATCCCATAGAGTTCCATCTGAATGGTGTCATACTCAATAACTTCAATCTACAGCGCAAAGAACGGAGTGTCTTCTCTCTGACTACATTATATTTACTTCATGAGTAAACAGCACGTCCTTACTATGTCACGATAGATATTTCATAATTTCATTGCAAGAATTCCTCTATACCAGGTCTAGCATGCCTTTATATTCACATTCACATAACATGCATATATACATACATGTTAGTATGCATATATACATGCATATAGATATGCATATACATATCCCTACTAATATTATAAATGTGAATGTAAGTTTGTCACGCTTTCACGCCAAAACTAATCAACCGATTATTATGAAACTTTGGATACATATTCTTAGAGGTATTGAAAAAGACATATGATAATTTTTATTAAAAAAAAATATTTTGGCAGAAATGAATTGAAAATCTAGGCACTTCCATGCCTTCAAATAAACGTATGTGCGTACTATACCCTATAGTATGTAGTATGGACTGCCATAGACCACGCGAGCGAAGCCGCGGGTAACAACTAGTATATATATTGGTATGCATATACGTATGCTAACCGCATAAATCTCTCTGGTTTTGAGGTCACATTCGATTGTTCCGACTAAGTTGCATCACCTTTTTCTTTTACTTAACTTATTGCCTATAAATATTAATTATATATTCTATTATGTTATAAGTATGTTAACTAGTGTCTTAAGGCTATAGAAAGATTTATTTGTAATTGGATTTTCGTAAAATTTGAATAACTTTTTTTTCTTTCACGCTGTATCCCGCATAGAGCAGGGTAGGCAGAGGGAATTTAAGAACCTAGTGTTAAGACACTCCGTTCCTCACTTTCCGCCGATTTGACACATTGCGTGCCGAGTGGCGGAACTCAACGCCACGCTTTGCCTTGTTTCCAAACCCAGGAAATGAAAATACTAAACTTTTACATATCCTACAGGGATCGAACCCACAACCTGTTGCGTTTACAGTCGCACGCTTGTGCCTCTGCGCCACGAAGAAAAAAAATGAGACTTTTAATACATACATGTATAAATAATATAGCTTTACTCTTCTCATCGCATAACTGGTTAAATAATGTAGTGACAAAACACTCAATTCTGTCTTTTCTGGTGTTAAGTTCTACCATTCATCATGTAATTTATTTTATTCATTAGAAATGAGGACTATGGAGAGTCTTAACACTAGGTTCTCTTTAAATATGCGGAATGAAAGTAAAGTAGAAAAAAACGTAACGAAAGCAATATATTTTGCCCTTTTCCATTATGTAACAGAATTCTGAACTTATAAGCATATAAATACATGGGGTTAATGCCATAAGGCTACCTTTATAGTGTAAATATCGGCCAAGTTTATGCCCGGTCAAGGAAACTTTGTGCACGCTAAGTTTGTTTGCTACTAGTTTAGTATTAATAACATCAATATTGGTTAAATATTCCATTGTCTAGTAAATATTGATTTAAGTAATAGGTTTCTTATATAAAACTAAATGTATCCTCACTTATTTTGTTTGAACTTTAAAATCTAAATTTTTTTCCCGTTTTCGTAGGAATTTCGAGAAAGCCCCCTTTAGGGCTTCAATACACTTCCCTTGGAACCTAAATGCCAGCAGTTTAGTTTATACGTTGTCTGTCAGTCACTTAGTAATGCAAGCGTTTTATAAAAGTATGTAGATTTATGATAATTTAAATAATAGCATAATAATTTCATAATCTACCATTGTGACTCACTAGGACAGCGTCTGACTATAAATAAGATCAGTTATGTGTTCGATTTCTAGAGAGAACTTGGTGCCAAGACTCTCCGTTTTCCACTTTCCGTCCGAACTAAAGACACCACCACGCCACGATGACCTTAGGTAAAGTATATTATATTAAGTATAAGTTAAATAAATGCTTCCTTCTTCTCTCATATGCTTCTTAAGGCCTCAGACCTGAGAAGAACCACAGAAAACGCAGCAAATAAGCAACTAACAATAAAAATCTAATTATAATATAGAAAACAGTTCTAAAACGTTTATGGGGTACTCACACCTTAGGTCACTTTCCATCGATCAAAAATCTACCTGCGTTTTGGGAAATCAGGTCATTCAAACAAAGACAAATATCGGTATAAAAAAGTCACGATTGTTTATACCTTTATGTTATAACCAATAGAAATAAACGCATGTACTAATTTAATAGATGATTTGAAATTAAACTTTTTGAAGTGAAAACCTCTTTAGCGTCCGTTGTACACTTTTTGTGATGGGTAAAAAAGTTAAACTCTCGTCAGGACACGTGACTTGATCGAAAATACGTAAGACGAAATTGACGTCACAAGGTCATGTAAAAAGCATGGGGACCCCCTGGAGAGCATGCATGAAGAGGTTAATGACTGTGGACGAGGCGAAAGAGGCATACAGGGACCGTAGCGTTTGGCGCTCCGTTCTCTCTGACTACCCCGCTAGGGATAAAGCGTGAAGTTAAGTAAGTAAGTTATAAATTGACGTAGCTGTGTACGATAGCGCAATGACAATTAAATCAATATGTTTAAAATTATTCCCTAAACGCTCCAAAATATAAAAAATGTAGGTACAACGTTAATATTCAAGTTTTCACTTCTGCCGGTGCTCCCTGGAAGCAACCTGTTATTTTTTTTAGCTTCACGCTGTTTCCCGCACATAACAGGGTAGGCAGAGGGAACCAGAGAACGTAGTGCTAAGACACTCCGTTCTCTAATGATTCCGTTCCCCACTTTCCGCTGAATTGAGGCATAGCGTACTAAGTGAAGGAACTCAACGCCGCGCTACCAGACAGTTACTTATCGTTATATGACACAAAATTCTTATAAATTTTAACTTACTTTATATAATGTATAAGCTATATTTTTGTTAAATTTAATTTACATCTGTTCAGCAGTTTTTGGACATAATAATCACGTATTTCTAATAAATATTCAGATTAGACTTCTCTTGAAACTAAGTAGGTATATATGTAATTTTTGGTGGTAGGAGGTTCGTCCTCCGTCTGGCTCGCGACCA
>JAKGSA010000847.1:171152-194834 GCA_033558755.1 Philaethria dido | reverse complement strand
CTAAAAGTACATTTATAGCCAATGACTCAAAAATTAATTATCAGATCTCAAATAAATTTAAATAGGACCAAATCAGAAGCACTAGCTATCATATAAAAACAAGATCATCAAAATTGGTTCACCTAGTAAAAAAATATAAGGCAAAATACAAAAAAAAACATACATATTATACATACATACATAGCTTCACGCCGTATCCCGCATATAGTAGGGTAGGTAGAGGGAACCTAGTGTTAAAACACTCCGTCCCTACCTTCCGCCGAATTAAGGCATTGCATGCTGAGTGGCGGAATTCAACGCCGCGCTTTGCCTTGTTACCAAACCCAGGAAATGAAAAAAACCATTTCCCGGAGTGGGAACCGAACCCACAACACCCTCAACGAAGTGATGATGAAGATTCAGAAGATACGTGTATAGCTTCATCATCTTACACCAATTTATGTAACTATAATTAAATAATATGTGAACGTAAAAAACTACTTGAGCATTCATAAGAGCTCTACAATTTAAGGCATACGTTTTGTGAATATCCATTAAATTGTGTTTAAAATTAGAAAGTTATAAGCAACTAGCTTTCCGCCCGCGGCTTCGCCCGCGTGAAATTCGGTTATATCGCGCGATATGATAAGGAGTAGCCTACAGTCTTTCCCAAGGTCTAGACTATTTGTCAAAATTGTTTAAGTGATTTATGAGTCAAAGTTGTAAACAGTTAAACAATCTTACATGATTTTATGTTTGACAATAAGGAACTTCCATACAAACTTTCAACCCCTATTTCAACCCCCTCTATCATTTTTTCGCGATAAAAAGTATCCTATGTCCTTTCCCAAGTTCAGTTCTATCTTCATACCGAATTTCATCAAAATCGGTTCAGTGGTTTAGGCGTGAAAGCGTAACAGACAGACAGACAGACAGACAGAGTTACTTTCGAATTTATAATATTACTAAGGATTTTGAAGTAACAGTACCACTTACTTAAATAATTTGAAGTAATCATTCTAAATGATCATCGTTATTGGTGAAGCTTAAAATAGTTTTTTTGATGGTTGCGTTATTAGGTATATGCTATTAATATTATAAATGCGATAGTTTGTGAGAATGGATCTATATTTATTAGTCTTTCACGCAAAAATTACTGAACGAATTTAGATGAAACTTTACGGTAACATAGCTTATACATCAGGATAACTTATAGGCAATTTACAAATATTTACTTTAATTTGGATACAATATTAACAAAGCGAATTACCGTAGCGCTTGGCGTTCAGTTCTCTCTGACTATCCCGCTAGGGATAAAGCGTGAAGTTAGGTAAGTAGATATATTAACATAAATATCTAGTATTGTACATACACATATATAGCTTCACGCTGTATCCCGCATATATCAGGATAGGCAGAGGGAACCTAGTGTTAAGACACTCAGTTCTCCACTTTCCACCGAATTGAGGCATTGCGTGCTGAGTGGCAGAACTCAAACCGCGCTTTACCTTATTACCAAACCCAGGAAATGAAAAATTCCATTTCCTGGAGTGGGAATCGAACCCACAACCTGTCGCGTTTACAGTCGCACGTTTGTGCCTCTGCGCCACGACATGCGTTATCTAGTATTGTAATATGTATTTAAAGCGATGCCTATGTATTCGATGGCCATTCAGGGATATAATTATATTTAAATTACCATCATTTCCCCACTCTGGAGACTACACCACTCAACAAACTGTCTCGATTTCGGGCGACAAGCGAAGAACGGAGTGTTTAGACACTAGGTTCTCTCTACCAACACTTCTATTCAAAATAGTACGAAGCTAAAAAACAAAAGATACATTTAATCTTAACACCTACATTTGCATAGTGGCTTATGCACTACCACATGATGACATCCATACTAATTATCGTAGACATATTACGCAGTTAATACTCTTTGATATGCACAATTGTTTTATTGTTACTTCAAACTATGTATTGATTGATACACGTTCATATGGAGCTACCTCACACCGCGATGTTCAATATGCGATATTGCTATATTTTTTAAAGCTTCGTTATCTATATATAAATACATGAAGCAAAAACTTTGGATCCCTTTTTACAAAAATTACACGGATGGAGGGGCATGAAACTTGGCACACTTATAGTTTATATAGAGAAGGAGTGTACAATGTGATTTTTTTTTTAAATAATTCATAAAAAGTATATTAAATTAATAAAATATATTTTACACACACTACCATGGTTTGACATTCATGTTTATACAAAGTGACATACACGTCACGCAATGCGTTATTAACACATTTACGGGGACACTAGTCTATATATAAATACGTGAAGCAAAAACTTTGGATAGCTTTTTACAAAAATTACGCGGGTAGAGGGGCATGAAACTTGGCACACTTATAGGTTTATATAGAGAAGGAGTGCAGTATCCTAATATTTTTTTAAAATAATGCATAAAAAGTATATTAAATTAATAAAATAAATAAAACTCACTACCCTGGTTTGACATCCATGTTTATGCATAGTGACAGATACATTACTAAAGACTACGCGTTGTTAACGCGTCAATGGGGGACACTAGTTATAATAATTACATTTACATAATTTTGAATATTAACTATATTTTTTATTCCCCATTCTTTTAAGACAAAATGTTTGAGTCTCGAATTGAACATTCCGTTTTCCTCACGTTTAATTCTCTCTGCCTGATCTGGTTTGTAATAAAAAGCGTGAAGTTGAATAATGTATGTTTATATTAATTACTTGATAATAAGTAATTTAAGTTCTGATTTGTTTTTCCTATATATTTGTAGGACTTATTTACATACATACATAGCTTCATATCTCTGTATCCCTCATATAGCAGGATAGGCAGAGGGAACCTTGTGTTAAGACACTCCGTACCCCACTTTTGCCGAATTGAGACATTGGTGCTGAGTGGCGGAGCTCAACGCCGTGTTTTGATAGGACTTATCTAGTTTAGTTTATGCTGTATCACGCACACTAACTAGTCAGAGAGATAACTGCATACTTCTTTCGCCGTCCACAGCAATCAACTCTTCATACATTTACCTCGAAGGGTCCTCAACCTTTTTATGTGACTTTCCTTTGGAACCATTACCACTATTTTTGAAGGTCAACCGAGGTACCCCTATCTCTCTTGTCGCTTACCTTTGCGAGAACTATCTTTCTTACCATTCTTACAATTCAACATTCTATTTGAACTACATGTGATATTACTATGACTCCTAAAAATAAATTTAATTACTTATTATTTCTAATTCCATTTCCTGGGTTTGGTAACAAGGCAAGCGCGGCGTTGAGTTCCGCCACTCAACACACAATGCCTCAATTTGGCGGAAAGTGGGGAACGGAATTGTTGTAAGAGAACGGAGTGTCTTAACACTAGGTTCTCAGGTTCCCTCTGCCTACCCTGCTATGTGTAGGATACAGCGTCAAATTGAAAGTCTTTCGATCCATTACGGTAATTTCTATATCTAAATTGTTCAATACTTTAGGTCAATGTATGAATAACGGCGGTACTCTGTTTGTTTATTTATTAGGGTATAATAATTATTAATAATTGATTGCAAACTTAATTAGCGGCTTACCACAAGTGTTTGTAATCAAAATATAGATATTACATATTAGATAATGCAGTATTAAATTATAAGACAGAACGCCAAGATTCACCGTACGCAACCATCTGGCAGAATTCAAGACACTGAATGTTAAGTGTCGAAACTTAACGCTGTGCTTTGTTGTACCAGAGCGGAAAAATAGATAATTTTAAAATAATTATTCCCCTGATTGGGAATTGAAGTTAAAACCATCCCGCTGGCAGTTAGACGTTCCACTGACCCTTGGTTACAGACATATCGGGGTCCTTGCATTTACGCTTTGGGACCCAGAAAGAAATAAGTAACAAAATATGACAGATTACATTGAAATTGCTTAGAGGTCATTCGGGGGTCTCATGAGATCATTCAGATAAAATGTCTTAGTGTGGATAAAATATAAATAAATATATATAAGTATGGGCTATATTCTGTAAAGATTTTTCAATAATTTGACATTACCATAAAAATAAGTATTTAGTACTTACATGCACACATACATAGCTTCACGCTGTATCCCGCATACAGCAGGGTAGGCAGAGGGAACCTAGTGTTAAGACAGTCCGTTACCCACTTTCCGCCAAATTCCTTTCCTGGAGTGGGAATCGAACCCAAAACCTGTCGCGTTTACAATCGCACGCTTGAGCCTCTGCGCCACAAATTCGTTAATTATATTTTAAAGTATTTAGTACATATTGTAAAATGATTTTTTCTAATAAATATCCTTTTTGTTTCAGGTAAAATCACATGTAACATCTGGAAAAATTAAACAAATACTTCATCGCCATTATCATTTGATTAGCAAAGCAACGGAATCTAGAAAGAAGGACGGAATCTGGCATTCCGATATAGCTATTACTGTTTTAGAGTATGTATATGACATATAATTCAGTTCCTAACTAACCAAAAAACGGAGGAGGTTGTCAATTCCATTGTATTTTTTTATGTATGTTGTCGCAAAACTTTTTACTGAGTGAACCAATTTTGATAATTTTTTTTATATAATAGCTAGTGCTTCTGATGTGATCTTATTTAAACTTAGTTAAAATCTGATTTTTGAGTTATTCGTAATAATTGTACTTTTTAGTTCATTTTATCTATTTTGTTAAAGTTTAATTATTTAAATAATAACCAGTTAAAAGACATACAAACAAGACCGAAAATAGAAACGCCTACATTCTTAATAACTTTACCTTCTGATAAGACAACCTACTTAATTATGAAATTTAAACAGAATCTTTGTATTTCGCTATTATTGGAAGCTTAAAATAATAACTCAACTGACATATTAATGTCATTTCAGCTATATATATCTCTCTACGTAAACTACTGTAAAGTGTTCGGAACGGCACGTTTTCTAAAAATGTATTCTTAGGTACCAAAATGAACGCGATAAATTCGGTTAAAACAGTTTCATGGTAAAACAAAAAGCGGTGTTGAGTTCCATACATACATACATACATAGCTTCACACTGTAATCCGCATATAGCAGGGTAGCCAGAGGGAACCTAGTGTTAAAACTCTCCGTTCCCCACTTTCCACCGAATTGAGGCATTGCGTGCTGAGTGGCGGAACTCAACGCCGCGCTTTGCCTTGTTACCAAAATTTTGTTGAGTTCCGCCACTTAACACTCTATGTCTCAAGTTCGAACAAAAAGCGACGAATGGAGTGTCTTGACATTAGGTTCTCTCTGACTATCTAGGTTTGCGGGATAAGAGTGAAGCTATATAAATAGTTTTAGAAGGAGCTCTTTAAAGACGTGTATAATTTCAACAACTACAATTTAGGTAAATTTTAATTAAAAAAGCTAATTCTGCAAGAATTTTTTATCATGGCACGACAGCATAAGAGTTTTATTTTTAAACCTATAAGTTTTTAGTTTAATTTCCGTACCAGGCGTGAATAGGTTGTTAAGTTGACTAGCATATACATTTTTTGTTGAGTTCCACCACTCAGCATGTAGTTCCTCAATTTAGGGGAAAGTGGGGAACGGAAATGTTAAAAGAGGTGGGAGTGTCTTAACATTTGGTTCTCTGGTTCCCTCTGCCTACTCTGCTATATGCGGCATGCAGCGTGAAACTAAAAAAATGCTTTATTTGTCGAGTGAATAAATGACTAAATTATAAAATAAAAAAAAAAACAAAATATTTAGGTAAAAATGTGTTTTAAATACAAAGCAAACAAAAAAGCGACAAAATTAAATATTTTCGACTTATCAATTAATTCACGCTTGTAACATTATTAACCATGACCTAGGACTAAATATAAACTAAACTATAACAAATCTAAAAAAAGCTTTTCTAGAATAACGAGCATAAATTTAGATTTTAATTAAAAATATTAAGAAAAAAAGACGTCCACAAAGTGTTTTAGGTGAATTTTAACTTCATCTCGTAGTCGTCAAAGGTTAAGGCTACGTTATTATGAAAACCTACAACTTACCTCCCTAAAGCTTAGACTGAACTGACGTTTCTTTCTACTATAGAAAATGAAAAGCTTTAATTTAAATAAATCACAAAGTTTTCAGCTATTAACCGGTATTTTTTTAATTTTGCTAAGAATTTTAGAATTTTGTATTAAAATTGTGAATGAAAAAGTAGTTTTGGTTAATGAAAAAAAATGTTTTTTTTTTTAAATATTACCTTTGTGTTTGGGTGCTTGATGGGTATACGCGAGGAATGTGTTCGAATTCTGTTACGTTCAACTTAGTTTATTTATAATTCTATATCATTATGTTAAAGTTTACTAAATCGTAATTTTTAAAGAGACGACAAAGAATTCTATTACATTTTTTCTATTAAAACTTATTATTAATGGCTTATAATGACGAAAGACAGTAAACGAGTGTAGTTGTGAGTTACTTCTCGGGGAAAATATCACGTTTTAATTATTTCCTTTATATATATATTAATCTAAATTTTACTACCTAACGTGCCTTCAGGCGGAAAATGGAGAGTTCTGACACTGAGGTGTCTTCGGCCCTATTACTGGTGAAACCATGAAGGTGTAAAAAAAAGAACTTGTACTATAAAAAATGAAATATGCTCGGTTGGAAATGAACATAAAAAACTATTCTCTATAATTAATATTTCTTAAGCTTATATTACGAAATGTCGAACTTTATACACCCTAGTGAGCATTTGGTTCAAGTATATTTCCATCGATTTACCGTTTACTCCCATAATAAATGGTTTTTTAAGTTTATTTTTTATATAATATTAAAAAATATTAAGTAATAATTTTAGGCAGTTCTTACTAAAGAGAAAATGTATGATACCTATTAAATAATATTAACGAAAAGTATTTAAATTTACAATTAAGAGGCTTAATAACAGACCTCTGCTTTAACATAGGTACTTACATACTCTGCTATTGACAAATTACAGAAAACGGGTAACAATGCAAGAACACTATAATTTTTTGAATGGTGTAATGTATTTCGTTGTTTATAATTTCGATATGGTGTATTTTAATCCTAAGCTATGTCGGTTTTAACTTGGAACCTTTAAAACTGTCTTGGACTGCAATGGGATGAAGATGGGTTTTGCCGCGTTTGTTATTATACCCTGAAAAATATTAAGAATAGTCAAATTATGTTATATATCTAATAATAATGTAATGGAAACGCGATTGGTTTTAGGTTCGATTCCCACTTAAGGAAAAGTTTTCTTTCATTTCCCCGCTCTGGTAAGAAAAACGCATCGTTGAATTCCTCGACTCAACACGCTATATCTCCCTTTCGGGCGAAATGCGGAGAACGGAATATCTTGACACTAGTTTCTTTTTAAAAAAAATATCATTTAGATAATACAAATACGGGATATATATTACTTATTCTGATAATCTCAATCGAATTACGTCGCTGATATCATAGAGACTAACAAAAATATGATCGTAATAAACGTTAATACATTTTATATTTGATGGCTTTTCTAATTAAGACATAAAATATTTAATTACCTATTAACTGTAATAGCAGAAATATAATAAAGGACCGCTATGATTCAGTCGGTATGTATCTGTATTAATACAATGGTTCTGTGTTCGAATTCAACTACAAATGGTACAAATTTAAATAGTTTTTTTTAACTTCACGCTGTATCCCGCATATAGCAGTGTAGGCAGAGGGAATCTGAGAACCTAGTGTTAAGACACTCCGTTCTCTTTTAATTTTTCCGTTCCCCACGTTGCCCGTAATAAATGTAAAAAAAAAATACTTAGCTTAGCTTCAATTTTCTCTTAATTCTTGTTTTCTTGGCAATAATTTCAAGTTCATACTATGAAAATATATTAAATTATCATCAAATCCGGACACATGTACAAATTTTCAATCGATACAAATGTGAAGTGGTTCAAAATTTTATTTCAAGATTTCCTTACATTGTTATGTGTCATGTTGATGAAGCTAATGAAATCGTATTAATATGAGTATTATAAATATTTTCAAGGGTTAGTTAGCCAAAATGCAGGTTAAAGTTCGACCTTTAGCTCGTAGTGTCTCCGCGTAGTGATTAAACACTAACTTCTCTCTACACACTTTATGTTGAACAAGAATAAAACGAATTACAAACAACATATCACATAACGGGAAGTAACTTAAACCGTTACGATCTCCCTCGGCTAATAAACTTCGTGGTGGAATATCGTTGTACAGTTGTTACTTTTCCAGTTTACAAGCGACATAAAGAATCTTGAGAGCTCATCATTTATTCAATCTATATTAAGTGATATGGTGTGGGTCTGGTCTTGTAATTTCATGTTGGAGGTCACTGGTTCAATTATTGAAGTGTCAATTTTTAACACTTATATCAGTGTGTAGTTACTATCTTACTATTAAGGTAGGGTAATGCTATGCTATTTTGACCAACTTCTGGCTATTTTATTTGTTTCAAAATTTGTACACGTGTCCGGAAATGATAGTAACACAATATACACTACACGCTGTATCCCGCATATAGCAGGGTAGGCAGAGGGAACCAGAGAACCTAGTGTTAAGACACTCCATTCTCTTTCAACAATTCCGTTCCCCACTTTCCGCCGAATTGAGGCATTGCGTGTTGAGTGGCGGAACTCAACGCCGCGTAAAACATATCTAATATCACAAAATCATTTTTCAATTTCACAATCTAAATTTGACAACGAAACTTATTTATTACCAGCAAAACCGTGAGCAAACTCTAGTATATATATATATATATATATATATATATATATATTGTTTACAAGAGCTGGAACAGGACAAACGCTTAAATTATTAAAGTCTGTTATGCCTTCCCTCGTGGTGGTATAAAATGAGTGATTTGACGCAATACTTTGTTTATAGCTTACAATTTCCATAATTTCTTGAATTACGGCTTTCTAGTATATAAGGCTATCGTGATTCTGTGGGACAGTATTTATGTAAACACAAATCGTTCTTAGTTCGATTCTCACTTGAGGGAATAATCATATGTAGATAGATAGAAAGCGTTGATTTCTGCCCCTCAATGTCTCGTATTCGACAGAAAGTGGAATACAAAGTGTTTTACCACTAGTTCCTCACTGACTACTAGTAGTTGAAAAAAAAACAATAAAAAATTAAACTTGCTATAGTATATTGAAGTATAGAAAGAAGATATTAAGATTATATGGTAAATATACACGCTGTACCCTGCACACAGTAATGTAGATATAGGGAACCAGAGAACCTAGTGTTAAGACACTCCGTTCTCTTTCCGTTTCCGTTCCCTAAAATTTTACAAAAATTTTTCTTGCAAATCTATTAATAATATTAATTACAAACATAAGAGAAATAAATGAATTCCACATTTCTGTACAGCGTCTAATTGTGACTAGAATGCTTGTTTTCGCGGTCGTGTTGTAGTTTACGGTCGTTCAACCTATTGCAATGAGAATTGCGAAACATATTACTTGACTATGTAAGCGTAATTAAATTATTATAACCTACAAGAGTTTATATATTTAAGATTATATATTTTATGAATTATACCGCTTCCTGGCGCAGAGGCACAAGCGTGCGATTGTAAACGCGACAAGTTGTGGGCTCGATTCCCACTCCAGGAAATGTAAAAGTTTGGTATTTCCTTGGTTTCCTGGGTTTGGTAACAAGGCAAAGCGCGGCGTTGAATTCCGCCACTCAGCACGCAATGCCTCAATTCGGCGGAATGTGGGGAACGGAGTGTCTTAACTCTAGGTTCTCACATGTTTCCCTCTGCTTATCCTTTTATATGCGGGATAAAGCGTGAAGCTAAAAAAAAAAAGAATTATATAGGTATATATTACTAGTTATCGGCCGCAACTTTGTTTGCGAGGACTTTATGAATATTAATAGCAGTTTCATGTTTTTTCTAGTATAACAGGGTAGTCAGAGAGAGCCTAGTGTCAACATTCTCCATTTGTTAGTAAATACTAAAGAAATTTCAGGAAATCTCTTAATTCTTCCCTACATTCCCCAAGTTTAATGGACATTCTTTTAACACTCAATTATGATGGCTGTTTATGTACTTTTCTATCTATATATTTTAAAAATTACCCATGACCCACAACACAAAACAACTATTTTGCGAAAACCAGAGCAGAGAAATTAAAATAATTTATACATATTAATTCCCCCCTGTACGAATTGAACTCACGCCCATTCTCACTTACAGCCAATCGTTCCCTTACCCTACAATGACCTATTAATTATAATACACGTATATAATTTTTCTAAATGATATCAGGTAACTCGCAAAGTATTACTTTCTCAGAATATTAATGCGCTATTCGGTAAGCTAAGTTAGAGAAACTTCCTGATATCCTAACTTAATGTAAGCTTTCCACTGAAACTGGGGCGTAATCTCGTTTAATAGAAATTATGTATGTTATTTTTTTTATATATATATTTGACTGTAAAAGCGACAGGTTGTGGGTTCGATTCCCACTCTTGGAAGTTTAAAGCTTAGTATTTGCTTTTCCTGGATTTGGTAACAAAGCAAAGCGCGGCGTTGAGTTCCGCCACTCAGCACGCAATGCCTCAATTCGGCGGAAAGTGGGGAACGGGGTGTCTTAACACTAGGTTCCCTCTGCCTACCCTGCTATATGCGGGATACAGCGTGAAGCTATGTATGTATGTATGTATATATTATTTTAATTTTGATATTTTAATAAAGAAATGTTAATGCTTAATATTTAATTAATTACATACATATATAGTTATCAACGTGAGTATTTACGCCCGAGTTGAATATATATTATAACGATAAAAATTCGACAACTTTACTGACTGAAATTATTACGCATAACTCCAAAACTATTAAAATCTTAACTAATTTTAGATGGGACCACATTAAAAGCACTAGCTGTCATATAAAAAGAGAATCATCAATATTGCTTCATACAGTAAAAAGTTACACCAAAAAATATAGATAGATTAAAACCTCCTTTTCTAAAGTTCGTTACATTTCAACTTACAATAAAATACAGGAAGTCCTGTCCTATCATTTGAGCTTAGTACTATAATAATATGATACCAACAAGTCCATTTAATAAGGGGCGTAAAGGTACTAAACCTTTTATTGGCTTTTAATAATCCTATCAAGCTTATGTGATTTGTTTCAATGATTCCACGTATTTCTTTTTAACCGACTTCTAAAAAAGATGTTCTCATTTCGACTGTTTTTATGTGTGTTTCCACATAAGTTTCTACTGGGTAAATCAATCTTGATAGCTACCTACTTAACTTCACGCTTTATCCGGCGGGGTAGACAGAGAGAACGGAGCGCCAAGCGCTACGGTCTTACCTCTTTCGCCTTGTCCACAGTCATTAACCTCTTCATGCATGACCTCCGGAGGGTACTCATGCTTTTTACGTGACCTTCCTCCAGTATCATTGATGCTTTGTTTAACGATAGTATAAATTTCATATTTCACCTATTTATATTATATATATAAATATAAAATAATCCGTTAACGTGTCTTATCAATTTATGACACACAAAAACACTTTATACAAAGTGCATATCAAACACATGGTAGCGTATATATTTATTTTATTATTTTTTTTATATGGATAACGGATGGCAAACGAGCAGAAGGATCACCTGATGGTAAGTGGTTACCTTCGCCCATGAACATCTACAACACCAAAGATGTTGAAAATACGTTGCCAATCTAGAGGATATAGATGGAAGGAGAGGACAATTTAGTAGTCCGCTATCGAAACCACCACATTTTGGGGAAATGATGGGTGGGAAAGGGGAAAACCTGGTTTACATGCCAACGAACCAGAACACATCATGAGATGCTTGGCGGTTCCTCTTTGACATGATAGTAGTCGCGAGCCAGATGGGGGAAGAGCCTCCTACCACCAAGCTAATGCACTGTAATCAAAATTATATATAAATATTTTTTTTGGCTTATTGCACTTCTTCAAAAAAAGGACATACATATAAGAATACTATACAAATAGAAAATTAAATTAAGATCTCCTAACAGACAATAAAATGATGAAACATTGTAACAAAGCCGATGGATTTAGAGATAATCCATTGTGAAACGATTTGAGTAAAGAGTAACGAGGACGGGCCGCGCGGCCTCGATACCTGCGGGCTGCGAGCCTAAACTTACATATGTATGCTTATGTATATTGGTATGATACTTGAGAAGATGGGTAAAGTGCGGCGTTGAGTTCCGTCATTTCATAAGAAATGTCTTAAATTTGAGTGGAAAGCGGTGGAGTGTCTGGACTAGGTTCTCACTGATTGTACTGTTGATAAAGCGTGAAGCTGCTTATTGTTCAGCGGTTATTTATAATGGCTATTTAGCTGTAGGTCATGAGTTCGATTTCTATTAAAAAGAGAAGATATTTTTTTATTAAGGTGGTGGTTTTTATGCAGACACTACATTGTTATTGTCACTAAATCGAACCCTTTTTTAATTGCTATATACGAGTATTTGTTAATTTAGGAGTTCTACATGATATCAAAACAATTTTATAAAATGTCTTGAAATTGTAGCTTTTTTGTTATTTTCATGTATAAACAATATTACTGTAAAATTTCATCTACATCATCTGTTCAATAGTTTTTGCGTGAGAGAGTAACAAACATCCATACATGTATATCATGACAAATATTTACAAATCAAATCAAAATATTCTTTATTCAAATAGACTATTACAAGCACTTATGAATCGTCAATTTACAAAAGATGTTAGGAGTGTCACTCCTAACGGAAGTTACCACCGGCTCGGGAGGCAGTTCTGCTGAGAAGAGCCGGCAACAAACTCAACAGTTGCTCTTTTCAAATAAACATATATTTATATATGATATTAGCATTTTTAAACGACTTCAAAACTTCAAGAAGTTGTTATTCATTCGTCTGCCTTCCTTATATCTGTTAACGCATAACTTCTTGCTGCGTGAATCATTTTTGATAATACCTTTTTATATGACAGCTGGTGCTTCTGATAGGGTCCCTCTTAAATTTATTTAAGATCTGATAGTTATTATAGTTTTTGGGTTATTCGTAATAATTGTACTTTTTAGTGCATATCCTTAGAAGTCAGTTTTCTTTTTTATCAAAATTTTAATTATTTACACGTACATATATGTATGCTATTCATATTTTGAATCGTCAATTCACATAACAATGTCAGTATTGTCAGTCCAACGAGTTACGCACACAGCGTGTAATACGATCAGTTGAATATTTGTGGTGTCTTTTATGCGTAATGACGTCAAACTAACGTCAAATCAATTAGTTTTTTGTTACATTACAAAATATACGACATGGCTTCTATGAAATACTTAATATTTTAACTTAATTTGGGCCTAAAGTATACTATTTTCTGCTACAAAAATGGTTTTTGTTCAGTGTCAAGATACTCAGTTCTTTGCTTTCCGTCTGAATTCGAGACATTGCGTGTTAAGTGGCAGAAGTCAATGCCACGCTTTGTCTTACTAGGGCAGAGAAGTAAAAATAATTTAAATGTAATCATTCTCTAGTGAGAATCGAATCTTCAACCAATTCAAAGATCAAGCGAAATTGCAAATGTAAAATGTCTTGACACTAGGTTCTCTGTGTCTATCTTGCTACGGGTCAAATACGGGTCAAAGCGTATAGCAAAAAAAAGTAATAATAAATTAAGGCCATCGCGGCACAAGTGCCCGATTGTACACACTATTGGTTATTGGTTCGATCTCCACACAGGGGAACGAATACATTTAAATTGAAAGAGAACTAAGTGTCTTAACGAGTTCTCCCTAGCTACTCTGCTATGCAGGACAAATCGTGAAAACCAAAACCTAAACGAGTCAAATTCTTCACAAAATAAAATCTATTCATAATCTCAACTCGGGGGAAAGTGGGGAACGGAAGTGTTAAAAGGGAACGGAGTGTCTTAACAGTAGGCCCTCTGGTTCCTTCTACCTACCCTGCTATATACGGGATACAGCGTGAAGCAAAAATAAATAAATTTATTTGTAAGCTCATATCAAATTTAACATAATATTCATACAATTTTCTTAATTAACTTGACGCAACTAATTACGCTGACACATTCGCACTTCGCATGTCATATTTCATTACACAAACGATGTTATGTCACGCATTTTAAAGGATTTCATTATTTTTGCTGTGATTTAATTTCAAAATATGGCAAACCCTAATTAGTAATTAGAAATGAAGGCGTTCACTTTAATTTTGTTAAATAATGCGAAAACGCTGAGTGCAAATATATAATTGCTATATTAAATGATGAAGATGAGAACGGAGTGTCTTAACACTAGGTTCTCAGGTTCTCTCTGCCTACCCTGCTATGTGCGGGATACAGCGTGAAGCTAAAATAAAAAATATTAAAGTATAGTAAATAGTCAAGGCTATAGTAGCAGTGAGACAATGTATGTCTACAAACGCGATTGGTTGTGGGTTTGATTTCCACTCGCGGAAATTATTATATTTAACTTATTTTCATTTCTCTGCTCTGGTAAGACAAAGCACAGTGTTGAGTGCCAGCACCACTCAATTTTATTATGTAAATGCTTTGTTTCGTCATTTATTAACAAATTTAGTTTACTGTAAAATTGCTAATATTTTTAAATATAGTCATCGTGGCGCAATTGGATACCGGACACCATCTCAAACGGTCAATTGTTCGATTCTCATTTGAGGGATTATTACCACTTCCCAACACCCAATGATTCGAATTCGGACGGAAAGTGGAGTGTTTTGACACTACGTTCTATCTAACTACACTGCTATGCGATATAAAAAAAAATCAAATAACTTTAAACGTAAACATGCTTCCTCTAATTTATACCACACTTAAAGCTATAAGCTAAGAAAACCGTGTTAAAAAGCAAATTTATCCAGCCCTACCCTAACAACCGTAAAGTTAATATGAACACTTTAATAAATATTCTGAAAGTGGGAGGTCTCAAGTACCAGTATCAAATTTCCTTCGCATCGTTAAATACGTTATGCGATACTCCAACCAATTAATTGATTCATCTTATTTATGCACGTCTAGCTCTGGCTGGTGTTACTAAATTTCATTCATATTTAGTTTTTTAGATAGGTTTTCTACTTTAAATTACTTTAAATTCTATACTATTAAAAATATGTTATAATAAGCTTCTTATGGGAATTTCGTTATTGGATAGGAACGTATAGCATTCCTTATTATTACTATTTATATTTCCTTATTGAAACGTGTGGACGGTTTCTAAGAGGTGCGGGTTTGAATTTCACTTTGTTCGATTTATTTGTCTTTATTTTTTTTTTTATGTAGTAACGTAAAGTAGTTGAATTGTTAACTTACTGCTTAATACATCTCTAAATATATTTTCAAGTGAACATTTTCTTAGACACATTAATTTTGACAATATGGCGTCCTTATCAAGGTTGTGTACACTGTGTAAAAAAACAGCAGCACCACGCTTTATCCCGTATAGCAAGATAGCCAGAGAGGCTTAGTGTCGAAACTCCATTTTACGGTTTCCTTGCGAATATGGGACATTGCGTGTTAAGCGGCAGCACTCAACGTCTTATTTTAGCATAGCGGGAAAATTAAAATAATTTAAATATAATCATAATCCCGAGTGTGAATCGAACCCACAACCAATCGTACTTGCGTAGACAGACATAGTCCCACTGGGCCACAATATGCGATGTTTTTTTAAATATATAGTTTATTACATAGCGGCCTAACAAAATTGGTACCCTGTCAAAAAAGGTTGACACAAACTTCTTGACAGTAACAAATGTACTAGACATCCATATAGACTAAGTAATGGCATATCCATGCTTCTGTTCCTACTCAATCAAGTATGGTATCGTATACTTTAGACATTGATAAATCACAATTTAACTATTATTTCATATGATTGGACTTGTTTTTTTGATTGAATTGGCTTGGACAATTAATCTGTTCGTATAGTCTAAGTGTCAAGACACTCCGTTCTGCATTTTCTTCTCGAAATTCAGCGTTGAGTGCGAAATTCTGCGCTGTGTTTGTTGTACAATAGTGTTGATATGAAATGAATATAAATACATATATGTATAATCATTTTCCTGAATGGAATCAAACCCAGAACCGTTTAGGATCAAGCCAACAATCGGACATAGTTCCACTGTGCCTATCTAATCAAAACAGTTTCCTTACTTTCTTTGCAAGATATGTATTCTATCTTCTTTATTTGCATGCACCTTGTGTGGTACGATGCAATGTTGTAATTTGTGTAATTTATGTTTATGTAAATTCAACATATTTACCTTCATAGCAAATTTAATTTTTTTTTGGAAGAAAGAAGGGCTAAGACTTTATAATTGCTTCAATTTATTGTAAAGTATAATACATACATACATACATATACAGCTTCATGCTATATCTTGCATATTGCAGGGTAGGCCAGAGGGAACCTAGTGTTAAGACACACCGTTCCCCACTTTCCGCTGAATTCAGGCATTGCGTGCTGAGTGGCGGAGCTCAACGCCGCACTTTGCTTTGTTACCAAACCAGGAAACGCGTAACGCGAAAGCGTTTACAGTCGCACTCTTGGTGCCTCTGCGCCACGACAGGCGTTTTAAAGTTACTTTGTTAAGTCTATTTAAGTATAAAAAGAGTTATATATTTACTGATTTTTGATTATAGTGTATGTTTTATAGTTATAAAATAAAAGCTATTTAAATTTATTGTTATATTTGTTTTATTATCCTCATTTTTTATTTTTATAGTACTTTTGCAACCTGTGATGTGTAATGTGTTTGTATAATTACACTTTGTCCCAAAATATATAACAATTGGTCACTATCTATGCGTGAAGACGCAAAAGCAATGTTTATTACTTACATAAAAAACATAGCTTCACGCTGTATCCCGCATATAGCCGGATAAGCAGAGGGAACCTAGTGTTAAGACACTCCATTCCCCACTTTCCGCCGAGTTGAGGCATTGCTGTTTTTTACTTCTTTACAAAAAAAGTATTTAAAGGTCCCATCATATAAGACTAGTACATTTCCCAAATAATTTTATTACTCATACATATTACAAACATATTACACCGTTTATCAAAGTTTGATAGAATCTAAATATTTGTTGACTTTCTTAAAATATTTACATTATGCTATCTCTTTCTAACTCACGCTTTGTGTATATATCTGTCTCACACTTCACGTGATTATCTCACGTTAATGCGTAGCGTAACGAATTTACGACATGCAATGTTTTAACTATGAAGATCGTTTATTTATTTGGGTGATATTTTTTATAATATTTTGGTAGAAACACTATTTTTTACGCATTTTCTTTCTAAAGTTAGTGTCTTGTCACTCCGATTTCCAATTTTTATACCGTGTATAAATAGTAATCGAGTTAATTAAAAAATATATACCTTTACAACCTTTTACTGCATTGTAGAGTAGTTCTAAAGAAGCGAGTGACAAGACACTCCGTTCGCCACTTTCCATCTCAAATCGAGACAATTGTGTATTATGCGACGGAACCCAACGCCGCACTTAGCCATCAATCGGCCTCGACGGCCTCGAAATAAAGATCATATACGATTTATATCGTTATGAATTTTATGCACTGTTGTAAATAAACGATAAATTGGAAAAGAATGATATATGCTATTATTATATAAGAATCTAACTTAAATCTTGTCGTGGCGCAGAGGCACAAGCATGTGACTGTAAACGCGACAGGTTGTGGGTTCGATTCCCACACCAGGAAATGAAAATATATAATAATATTTAGTATTTTCATTTCCTCGCTCTGGTCATAAGATTGAGTTGAATTGGGTTCCGCCACTCAGCACGCAATGCCTTAATTCGGCTAAAAGTGGGGGAACGGAAATGTTAAAAGAGAACATAGTGTCTTAACACTAGGTTCTCTGGTTCTCGCTCCCTGCTATACGCGAGATAAAGAGTGAAGCTAAAAAAATGATTAAAACTTGAAGTATCTGTTTTTAACTACTTAAATATATAACAATTAATTTGTTTCTTAATTAAAAACACAAATCACTGTCAAACATTCAAAATGGCGGCAATATTTAAGAAAAACAAATTTCAAGAGGATTAACGTCCACAGCTTAAACCGCTTATAGATTTTAATTCACTCGCGCTCGTTTAACAAAATTATGACTGAATTAAAAAAGTTTATAACATTATAAGCGATGTTAATATTTATTTGAATTTATTAGTATTTTATATTTCTTTAACTTAACACGCAATGCCTCAATTCGGCGGAAAGTGGGAAACGAATTGTTGAAAGAGAATGGAGTGTCTTAACACTAGGTTCTCTGGTTCCCTCTGCCTACCCTGCTATATGCGGATTGTTGAAAAAAAAATCTTTATTATTTTACGAAACTCCTATATTTTGATTATATCCTAGGATTCTTATATTTTTTCAAATGCAAGTATATATTTGACTAAATTTAATTTGACTTTTTTATATGTGGTTTTTTCTAATCTCTACCGACGTCTGATCTTTTTCCCTAGCGTTACGATGTTTTTTCTTCTCTTAAATAACTTAAATAAGGTTTAGAATATGTAATTATCCATTATATATGATTTCTAAGTGGATTAAAATATATTTTTGTTACTATTTCACAATATTTTTATATACGGAAGCGTTGATATTTTCATTACAAGTTTAGTGTCCGTTCGAAACTAAGCAATGTGGAATGAGTAACTGCTATAATAGAGGACATTATCGCTTCGTTCTTAATGTTTAAAAGTGTATTGTTAATATGAAAAACCAAAAATTATAGTCTGGTATATCTGGTATATTTGGTATTTCATACAAATACTCGATGATATTTAATTTTTACCATGTTCTATTTTTATTTGTAGGTTTTTAATATTGATATTATAGATCCTTAGAAAACTATTTAAAAAAATAATCAACCAGTAATGTAACAACGAACAAGAATGAAAGACATTAAAGATTTTATATTTTTTTATTTACACATCTTCGTTTAGCCTGTTTTGCTTTGCCTAGTAACTAAATTTAAACGTGGACGAGACCGTGGGCGCCGTAAGAGAGAACGGGGGAAGCGAAACGTTGGTAGCCGAGAGAGCCAGCGTACAAGGGGGCTGAGTAGGCGGCGGGGGCAACTACAGCTGGGGCAGAGTAGGCAGAGTAGGCAGCGACAGGGGCTACTACAGAGCGAGCGGCAACAGGGGATACGCTAGCGGCAGCACCGTCGATTTTGGCAGCGGCCACTTGGACAGCGTTCACTGCTTGCCATGCGTTGTCTTCAGCGGCGTTGATAGCCTTGCCTTGGATCTCAGCAGCTTGGTCGTTGTATTCACGGGCAGCGTCAACAGCGGCGACGACGTTATCGGCGGCTTTAGCGTGAGCTTCGATGGCAGCGCCTTGGAGGTCTCCAGAGTTGACGGGAGCCACGATGGAGGAAGCCAAAGGCAGAGCTCCGTAGGCCAGGAGACCGTTGGAGTAGGGTGCAGCCAACAGCGCACTGGGTGCGGCTGCGGCGCAAGCGAAGACGGCGGCTACAATCTGAAATAATAAAGATATTATTAATAAAATAAAGCAATTCACATAACATATTGCATCAGATAAAATAAGTTGCGAAATAAAAAGGAACAATTTTTAAAAATTCCAAGTGAAAGTTAAGACTTGTAGGCCATGAATATGATAAACAAATCATTGACTTGTCAAGCCACCGCCACATTTTAACCAATATTATATTAACAAGAGCCAACGTACCAGAAATCTCATCGTGCACTTCTTTTAGACTGCGCGAAAGCTACTGAGTGATGTTGTTACATTTTCGCCAGCTTATATACTGATCTGTTAATTACAAGGAACTGGATTGTGAGTGGCTCTCAAGGGCACAGGGTGCAGGAAATCGCGAATTTGACATATACTTATTTTGGGCGTAATGCGGCCAATGTCGATTACTTTTTAATTTAATGTCACTTGGTCTTAATAGAAGAGACCATGTAGTGTAATAATGCATAATGTTAGTGTTACGTATAAAGTTGCTCAAGATATAAGAAGTTGGCAAAATTGTTGTTTTGTAAGGAAATACTTATAGATATTGTTTTGCCTCTTAAGGGATAATATTATTTGTATATTACAAACAATATTATCCTATATGTATATAAGTAAAGAAAATAATTTTAACTAATATTTTATTTATTTAATTATAAAAATGATCATGATTATCTCCAAATTTTGACCTGTTATTAGGTATTGTTTTGATATTTTGTATCCTGTAAAGTCAACAACCACGCAAATCATTAATTTTGAACTTGACTACTATTTTCACATTTAAGTTATTGATGAGGTATAATTTCTTTTGTGACGTAATACCCAAAAATACAGAGTAACCATGTCGAATACTCAAATCGTTGTCAATTTGGTAGTTTCTTTTTTTAACTTCTTTCGATTTCTCCAGAATAAAGTTTTAAATCGTTCTTGTAATCACAATTAGAACTTGACTAGATACGTTGCCGTGCCTCTTGACCAACATATTACCATCACTTTTACGCAATAAGGAACTGCCCAAAAAATCCGCTGAAGAAAACTGGTAAAAGATAAAGAAAAAAAAAATGTCCCGCTGAGTTTCTTGTGCCGATTCTTCTCAGGTCTGAGGCATTAAATTTAGTAAACCGGTGGTAAATTATTAGACATTCAAAAAATGAAGCATGTAACTTCTTATTTTGAATAAAATTATTTGACTTTGACTTTGATACAAATCTGACATCGAGTATTACTGAACATTCCGTTATGTTTTCGCCACTTGTCACACCACTTCTAGCCCCGAAAGGAAAAAAAACTATATTGAAGGGTTTTAAAAATTATCATTTTAACTTTGATCTATCAACCTGCAAGTACTTTGACGTATTTAGGCTTACATATATAAATAATAAACTAACGTGGCACGTGGGACAGTGTCTGACTGTCAGATTCGTTGTAGGTTCGATTCCCAGTGGGATATAGTCATATTTAATTATTTTCATGTGTATGTTCCGGTATGATAAAGCGCGGCTTTGAGTTCCGCCACTCAATGAGCAAAATTTTTAACTCAGGCACAAAATGGAGATGTCTTAACACTAGATTTTCTCTGCCCATCTGTTAGGCTAGGGAAATTGAAATATTTATATATTATAATTCTAATTATAACGCCTGTCGCGGCGCAGAGGCACAAGCGTGCGACTGTAAACGCGACAGATTGTGGGTTCGATTCCCACTCCAGGAAATGTAAAATTTAGTATTTTCATTTCTTGGGTTTGGTAACAAGGCAAAGCGCGGTGTTGAGTTCCACCACTCAACACGCAATGCCTCAATTTGGCGGAAAGTTGGGAAAATGGTTGAAAGAGAATGGAGTGTCTTATCACTAGGTTCTCTGGTTCCCTCTGCCTACCCCGCTATATGCGGGATAATTCTAACATAGTACATGTTAGATAAACGATTTACAATTTACACACATGAGTCGTAAAAAGATACTTATTTCTAATTTCCCAGCTTTTCAAAGTTCAGTTAGTGGAATATCTAAAAAGCATGCGTAATGTAGAGCCCTTAACCCGGTTCCTTAATGCTGACCGTTTATGTCATTCTAAAATGTACCTTAAAACTGTTTAAAAATAATGGTTACTTTAGCTTAACACAATTTATCCTCCTGTTTCATTAAAAGGGAATTTCGTGTGATATAAGTAAAATGACGCTCTCCAGTTCCTTCTAGGATTCTAGATTTATGGAATGTTTTTATCGTATTTTAGATTATTATTATTAAAAGTTTCGAAGTATTAGTAGATATGCTTACTCATGTACTTATTTGTGTAAATGAAAATCAAAATTGAGTTCCGCCACTCAACACGCAATGCCTCAGTTTTAGCGGAAAGTGGGGAACGGAAATGTTGAAAGAGAATATAGTGTATTTACACTAGGTTATCTGGTTCCCTCTGCCTACCCCGCTATATGCGGGATACAGCGTGAAGTTACAAAAAAAAAAAAACAAAATATTCTTTATTCAAATAGGCAATAGGCTGGTTCAAGCACTTTCGAAACGTCAATTTACAAAGGTGTCAGTCGTGTCAGTCCTAACGGAAGCTACTACCGGCTCGGAATGCAGTTCTGCTGAGAAGAGCCGGCAAGAATCTCAACAGTTGCTCTTTACGAATAAAAATTTACAATAAATATACAACTATGATGAGCCTCCCGGGTGAGCGTGAACAGCATTTAATTCCATACATTGACATCATTATAGTGTTCTTGGACAGAATAATATACTTTTTTCATCATTCATAAAAAAAATATAATAAAATAATTTAATGATTTCGTTTGTTTTGATGGTACCAAACATTACGTCCAATAGCACCTAAATATATAGTGTTCTTTATTTCCAAATTATCGTTTCGGAAAGACGAAAAGTATTGAAAAAGAATTAAAGTTAAGCTCAAAAAAGAGAATTTGAAAGCCATTACGACTTAGGCCATTAAGGCTAGGTGTATAACTATAAATTTGTTATACACCTATCGACCGACTTCATATTTACCTTTATTATTTTTGGAAAAGATTTTTTTGTTTTTTTATTTAATATGACAATACTCGAACTCGGGCCTTTTGTTTATTGTCCAAACACCCTGACTACAAAGCCGTACGTTCTATCCAACTACGTCTTAATTCTTATAGTCTTGTTACTACTAATTTTAAACATTTAATCGTCGTTAAAGCTTTTTTTTTTAATTTTTATATAATTTCTACAAATGTTTTTCTATAATCATATATCAATATCTACTTATAACAAAAATATTACAATTTGAACCTACTAATGTCCTCGTTGACGCGATAATAACGAGTTGTCTTCAACATTGTATATGCCGCTTTAGCTTTCTGCACTCTTTTGTTATATAAACTATAAGTGTGCCAAGTTTCATGCGCCTCCGTCCGCGTATTTTTCGTAAAAAAGAATCCAAAGTTTTTGCTTTAGGTATTTATATACATAGATAGCCACTGCGTTTAGATAAACGTATCTGTAGGACAGCACATAGGCATTACAAAGCTAATAAAAATCTATTAGTGCCTGTTGTGGCGCAGAGGCACAAGCGTGCGACTGTAAACGCGACAGGTTGTGGGTTCGATTCCCACTCCAGGAAATGTAAAAGTGTAGTATTTTAATTTCCTGGGTTTGGTACAAGGCAAAGCGCGGCGTTGAGTGCCGCCACTCAGCACGCAATGCCTCAATTTGGCGGAAAGTGTGGAACGGAAATGTTGAAAGAGAATGGCGTGTCTTAACACTAGGTTCTCTGGTTCCCTCTGCCTACCCCGCTATATGCGGGATACAGCGTGAAGTTTAAAAAAAAATAAAAAAAAATAATATAAAAATTAAACAGCAATAATGGATTTCAAAAAAGGTATAACATTTGAAAATAATCAAAATGTCACATAAATATAAGTAAAAATGTGAATAAAACGAAAGGTCAAAACAATGCAGTCTTTTTAATTTATTCCGAATCTCAACAGGAAAAGCCTTTTAAGCCCTCGCCAGTGGAATTAACAACTCCGATATTAGTCTCTGGACGGTAGGTTAGTAATGTGCGTGTACTTTATCTACTGTTTGGA
>JAKGSA010000847.1:20968-168149 GCA_033558755.1 Philaethria dido | reverse complement strand
TCTGCGCCACGACAGGCGTTAATTATATTTAAATTGTTTTCGTTTGTTCGCTCTAGTAAAACAAATCGTAGCATTGAGTTTCGTCACCCAACACACTCAAACTTGGGCGGAGTGGGAAACGGAGTATCTTGTCACAGCTTCACTTTTTTTTTTGCATAGTATCTTTTTATTATACTTAAACTTAGAAATGAAATATGCGTTTCATAACTTCAAAAATATATTTATTTTTCTTTTTATTATGTGTGACCGCATAACTTTTTAGTGGGTATCTCATTTTGATAATTCTTTTCTTATATGATAGATAGTGCTTCTGTTGTGGTTCAATTTAAAAATAGTAAAAATCTGACGAGTAGTTTTTGAGTTATTCGTAATATTTTTTTTATTTATCAACTTATTCACGCTTTTTACTACCTGGTATATACTAAACTATTTTAAACTATATTGATAGGAACATTCGCGTTGCTGGCAACTCAATAATCTATAGAGCGGAAATTACATCAGAGAAGCAAATCGAAATGTGACCACGTTCAGTATCGTATCGAGTTCGCGATCGTTTACTGTTTGAAGTTTGCTGGAAATATATTATTTTTAGGTATCAATTTTTGATTATTTGCTATTTTTGACTAACACTATTGTAGCGCCTTTCGTGGCGCAGAGGCAGAAGCGTGCATCTGTAAACGTTGTGGGTTCGATTCCCACTCCAAGAAATGGTTTTTTTCATTTCCTGGGTTTGGTAACAAGGCAAAGCGCGGCGTTGATTTCCGCCACTCAGCACGCAATGCCTCAATTCGGTGGAAAGTGGGGAACGGACTGTCTTAACACTAGGTTCCCTCTACCTACCCTGCTATATGCGGGGTACAGAGTGAAGCTATGTATGTATGTACTATTTTAGCACAGTTGGCAAATTTCGATATGTATACTATAAATTTTTAACTCATTTCGAGAAACTGAAGAGGTTTTTAATTTGACTGACCTTTTTATGCGTGTTACCGCCTATATTTTAACTGGGTGAACCGATTTTGATGATTCTTTTGTTATATGATAGCTAATTTAGTTAAAATGTCATGAATAAGTTAAGTTATTCGTAGTAATTATAGTGCTTTATATATTTTTAGTGTTTTTTATTAAATCATTTCTTTTTTGTAAGTTTCACGATGTATCCCGCACATAGCAGGTTAGGCAGAGGAAACCTGAGAACCTAGTGTTAAGACACTCCGTTCTCGCGGCGGCAGCGTTGAGTTCTGCCACTTAACACGCAATGTCTCCTATTCAGGTGCGAATTGGAGAAGAGAGCTTCTTCACACTAGGTTTACATCTACCTAGCGCTTTAGCTATGTGGTATAAAGCGTGAAGTTACTTTTTAATAAAAATATATATATATTATAATTTATTCGTTCATAGCAAACTCTACTAAGACTCGTAAGTATATGAGATCATAATGCAAATGTTAAATGTAAAATCACGTTCGTAAACAAACTATAATAGGTTTTGTTGTCACCTCAACATATAAGACTGCATACATTACCTGGTATATAAAGATTACTTAGTGATAAAGACAAATGTCGTAATAAAATATGATAAATATTCAGAATTTTAACGCCTTTCGTGGTACAAAGGCACAATAGTGCGACTGTAAACGCGACAGGTTGTGGGTTCGATTCCCACTCCAGGAAATGTAAAAGTTTAGTATTTTCATTTCTTGGGTTTGGTAACAAGGCGAAGCGCGGCATTGAGTTCCGCCATTCAACACGCAATGCCTCAATTCGGCGGAAACTGGGGAAAGGAAATGTTGAAAGAGGACGGAGTGTCTTAACTCTAGGTTCTCAGGTTTTTCTGCCTACCCTCCTATATGCGGGATACAGCCTGTAGCTAAAAAAATACTAACATGCATTAATATTAAAAAAATATATGTACAAGTCAACCGAAAATATCCTAGTCCAGACACGACTGGTCGCTTGCCAAACTTTCACTTATACTCTGAATACATTGGAGTTATTACGAAAAGGTTACAAATAGAAACGGCTAAAGGGTTAAGAGGGTAAATGAAATTTATGTTCATATAACACATTGGGAAATACTGACCTAAATACTTACTTAGGTCTTTATGCTTTGATATGAAGCCAGTCGTAGCGCAGAGGTTCAAGCGTGCGGCTGTGAGTTCGATTTTTACTCTAGGAAACGATAATATTTAATATTTATAATAATTAATATTTAATACGCCTGTAACGCCTGTCGTGGCGCAGAGGCACAAGCGTGCGACTGTAAACGCGACAGGTTGTGGGTTCGAGTCCCACTCCAGGAAATGTAAAATTTAGTATTTTCATTTCTTGGGTTTGGTAACAAGGCAAAGCGCGGCGTTGAGTTCCGCCACTCAACACGCAATGCCTCAAATTGGCGGAAAGTGGGGAACGGAAATGTTAAAAGAGAATGGAGTGTCTTAACACTAGGTTCTCTCGTTCCCTCTGCCTAGAGTGGAGTTAAAAAAAAAATATATATATTTTCATTTCCTCGCTCTGATAGAAAGGCAAAGTAGGTTCTCAGGTTCGTTTTGCCCACCCTCTTAAGTGCGGGATACAATATCAAGCTGAAAAATATTTGTATGTTTTGTATTACATACATATGTGTTACTGAGTAGCTGGTTGTAATTATCAATCTTAATTTGGGGCACAATATTATTATTTAGTTTTTTTTAGCTTTATGCTGTATCCCGCATATAGCAGGGTAGGCAGAGGGAACCTGAGAACCTAGTGTTAAGACACTCCGTTCTCTTACAACAATTCTATTCCCTACTTTCCGCCGAATTGAGGCATTGCGTGCTGAGTGGCGGAACTCAACGCCGCACTTTGCCTTGTTACCAAACCCAGGAAATGAAAAGACTAACATTTCCTGGAGTGGGAATCGAACCCACAACCGCGTTTACAGTCGCACGCTTGTGCCTCTGCGCCACGACAGGCGTTATTATTTAGTTAGTTATCAGAGGGAACTTACTTATAAACTCTCAGTCTCGCATAGCTTGGTAGTCGTAGGGAACCTAGTGGAAGACACTCTTTGCAACACTGCGAATTAAGTAGCGGAATTCAACGCCGCGTTTTGCCTTTAAATGCAATAGTTTAGATTACTATCCACACTCGTGAAAATTACACTATTCAAATTATTTACTTTTCTCGCGCTTAATACAATACAATACAGTAGAGCGCTATATAGAGTTCTGCTATCAACATGCATCATGTTATCTCAATTTTGAACACAAGGCAGAAAATGGAGTGTCTTAACACTAGTTCCAAATACCAAATGCCAAAAAAAATGATTTTAGACGGAACACAAAGAACGGAGTGTCTCGACACTATGTTCAGAATACCCTATGTAGAAAAACAATCACAAAACAGCCAGATAAACATATAACAACATGGACCATCCTTTAAGACGTGCTCTGATTCACACACTGTACTCAATCACCCCACTACGACTACACGTTCGTGTAAACTGCAAACTACATACAATGTTTGGCCTCATTGAATTTTAAATAGTACAATATCATTTTTAAAAGGAGGTCATAGGTAGTAACGCTATTTTTGTACAGGTACAGGTTAAGCAATGCTCGCTCTGGATTAATGTTTGATGGGTGTGCTTGAACTTGTCAGTTTAATATTGGTAGTCTGAGAGAACATACATACATACATAGCTTCACGCTGTATCCCGCATATAGCAGGATAGGCAGAGTTCTGTTCCCAACTTTCCGCCGAATTGAGGGATTGCGTGCTGAGTAGCGGAACTCAACGCCGCCCTTTATTACACCATCTAAATTTCCTAATACAAAAAAATCTTTATTAATATTTAAAGTCTAATATATTTTTTTAAAATAGGACTAGAGGAACGTTTGCACAATAAAATTCGAACCTACTACCATATCTTTCAATTACAAAGCAACTCCACAACGTAGGCGTCAAAATTAAAAATACTAAGACTTTTTTCATATTAGCAATACCTAAAAGACCATCTCATAGCTGTTGAGATCATCATGGCATAATGGGGTAGTGTCTAACGCTAAACGCGATTGGTTCTGAGTTCGATTTCTACTCAATGAAATAGCATATTTAAATTATTTTCATTTATCCGTTCTGGTAAGATAACAAGCGGCGTTGAGTTTCGCCGCTTAACCCGCAGCGTCTCGAATTAAGGTGAAAAGTAGAGAACGGAGTGCCTTGACACTAGGTTCTCTCAAACTATGCCGAAAAAGCGTTAAGGTAAAAAAAACCTGAAAAAATACACTACTAAACCTCACGGGAACCGGAAAGTCCAATTAACCAACACCAATTCATGAGTATAGATAAGTAAATTATATCTTACATATAAAATTTAAGATTATTTCTTCCCTCGGGGTCCAGTATACACGAGCTGCTTTATATGGATCTATTTAACTTTGTTCCTCGTGAAGTATTAAGATAACAAATATTAGGCTTTTGGGCATCGTTTGCAGGTATCGTGGGACGTCAAATGTACAGGAATGTAATTTTTATTGCTGATATATATTTTTTGTTGATTTAGATTTGTTTCTCATTTTAGATATATTTTTAGGTGATGGCAATAGAGGCCGTAGTAATCATGCAAAATTTCAAGTAAAATAAAATAAACGCCTGTCGTGGCGCAGAGGTACGCTGCAAGTGATTGTAATCGCGACAAGTTGTGGGTTCGATTCCCGAAAAGTGGGGGAACGGAATTGTTGAAAAAGAATTGAGTGTCTTTTAACATTAGTTCCCTGGTTCCTTTCTGCCTACCCGCTATATGCGGGTTACAGCGCGTGAAGTTAAAAAATCTTAAGTGAAACCTGCACTATTCAGTTTACCTAATCATATTGTAATATTTTACCATTGCGCTGCGTCGACCACCGTGACTTATTACACCAAAAACACAATAAACTACCTCAAAAATATCTCAATACAAGTAAACAAATTATTTTCTAAAATCATTCAAACATTCTTGGATATTTTTACCAAAATCTTATTGGCGGTCAACGTGTTAAATGTAAATGCCAGATCTTCTGATGTAACACTAGCTATCATATAAAAAGAGAATCATCAAATAGGTTTACCCTGGTGGAAAGTTATATTATTATTATAAAAACAATCGAATTTGAGGGAACTTCCCTCCTTCTTTGAAATCGGTTAAAACATGAACACAACATACTCAGATTTCAATGATTAGTTTACTGTTTGGCTTCCATTCGTCGTGTTATGAGTATAATGACTATACTGGCTACCAAGTTCTATATTCATTTGCATTATACATATACTAGTAATTAGCAGTAACGCCTGTCGGCGCAGCGGTACAAGTAAATGCTACAGGTTGTGGGTTCGATTCCCGCCCAGGAAATGGAATTTTTCATTTCCGGTTTGCAACAAGGCAAAGCCTCTCAACTCAACTCAACAAGGAATTTGTTCCTTCTGCTCAGCAATTCCTAATATATGCGGGGTACAGCGTGAAGCTATGTATGTACATATGTATTAATTAGCAATTTCATGTCAGCTTCATACTTTATCCCGCATAGTAGGTAGTCAGGAGAGAACATAGGTAAAGACACTCCGTTTTTCTGCTTTCTGACCATGTTACGTGATGGAAATCAATTTCTTGTTTTACTCTGTACCCAGAGTGGATAAATGCAATAGTTTAAATGTATGTGGTAGTCCCTGCGTGGGAATCGAACCCCACAACCAATCATTACACCGATCGTGCATTTCGCCTTGATGGATTATAACAGCACCTGATCCCTGCTCACGCGGAACCGTCAGTGTCTCCATCTCCAAGGAATATAAATGCCGAATTTCAATTTTTTTGCCCTGTTTCTGATTGTGTTGTCTGTCACTCATTAACGCAAACCGTTTTTAACCGACTGCAAAAAGAAGTCACCTGACGGCATTTTTATATGTATTAACTCTTTTTACTGGTAAACTAAATAACATATTTATAAACGTATAAAATTTGAACGCAGCGAGACTCGAACCCGCGCCTCTTAAAAACCGTCCAAGCAGCTCTGACCATCACTACGCGTTCTATTTGCATGTCGCTACGTTCAATTCTTTTAGACTTTTTCTAAACGTGTTTTTTTCCTTTCCTAAGTGTGGATTAACACTTTAAAAAACTTCAAAAAATATTGAATAAACCAATTTTGATGACTCTTTTCTCATATGATAGCTAGAGTGTCTGATGTGGTCCAATTTAAAATAAAAATAAAAATTAGCTTTAATAGTTTTTGAGTAATCTTAAATCGTGATACTTTTTAGTGCATTCTTTTCAAGTCAGTTGTTTTTGTTAAAATCTCAATATTTCTAAGGAAGTGAGTGTAAATACATAAAGAAAATAAAAAAACTTGAATAACATTAACTTTACTCGTATAGTAAAAGTTCCATCTTTTGTTCTATGAAAGTCAGTGTTTGTAATTTTTTCTTGTCTAATACAATATAAGACAGGCCTTACAAGCATTGTGGTAGAGCATGACACAAATTCCATGGCCTCGGAAGATGCAGATTGATGGACTATCGTGGGGTTTTAGTGAGTAGGATGTTAATCATGAGTTTGAACATAAACTGCATTGCACTTCCCAGCGTGCGGTTACCTGCAACTGGGTTTCACGGAGAAAAAAAAAAAAAAAAAAAGGCCTCACAAGCAATATTTACGGAACGTCGCTCCTGAATCTAATCATATACTGTTTTGTGGTGAAATTATATTTTATAGTAAAATTGTTTAAATTGTATTTTTATACTATATACATAAATAAAGTAAAAGTAAAGCCTGTCGTAGCGCAGATGCACAAGCGTGTGACTGTAATAACGCATAGGTTGTGGCTTCTTCTGATTCCCAGTCCAGGAAACAAATTTAGTATTTTCATTTCTTGGGCTTGTAACAAGGCAAAGCGCGGCGTTGAGTTCTGCCACTCAGTACGCAATGCCCCAATCGGCGGAAAGTGGGGAACGGGAGCGTTTCAACACTGATTTCAGGCTTCCCGCCTACCCTACTATATGCGGAGCAGCGAAGCTATGTATGTATGTAACAGCAAAAGACTCTTGGCGCAATGGAACTGTCGAAACGGGGGTCTGTCTTCGTTACCAGGATTGGTTGTAGGTACAAGTCTACCTGAGAATTATATTAAACTTTTTCGTATCTTCGATAATCAAAAGCGGCGTTAAGTTCCAGCCACCCAACAGTTATTGTGCATCATAAACGCGCTAGTAGATTTTAACATTTTTATTACATTTTTGCAGCTTCAGCGCTTTATATAGTCGCTGCTGCCGACACACAAATTTGATTAATGCGTGCTATATAACGGAACCACCTCGTTTTTTCTTAGGAGCGAAAACAAAATTAATTAAAATATAGGACAATTCTGGGAATCGAACCCACAGCCCATCGTGTGCATTTTACAATTGAGACTACCCTAATGCTACACGCCACTATATAAAAACTTACATAAATGTTTCTATTACTATACTAATATTATTCACCAATTAAGACAAATACATTATTCTATAGAAGGATATGAACCTGTGGCCTTTACAGTACATAATACAGCCATCTATTGTAAACTGCACTATAAAATTGAGTCTATTATCAGGTGTATATATTAACAAAAGGTCATAAGGACTGTATGTCAAGTTGACTCATCAAAAGGTTATTCTAAATATCATATCAATAACTGTATAAGTGGTAAATTGCTTGAATTATTTACTTGTTTTAATATTTAGTATGGAAGTGAATGAATCATTTTTTTAATTATCGCTGATTCCCGCGCATAGCATTTAGATGAGGGACATTTCCATTCACACTTTTCGCCAATTGAGGTATTGAGTGCTGAGTGGCGGAACTCCAACGCCGTACTTTAACTTGTTACCAGAGCGAGAAAAAGAAAATAGTAAATATTATGTAATATTTTTCTATTTGAAGTGCAAATCGAACCACAAGCCTCATGGCAGATTACCATAAAATCTCATTTTAAAAAATATTTTCATATACTTATTGATTAGCAGTTTCACTGACTTTGTCTGCGTGGATTATAAAATCACGTCATTCACCGTGTTTGTGGGTTCGATTCCTACTTGGAAAATACCGGCGAGAGTATATAATTATTCTTGCTGGCGCACCAAGTGCCCTAAATAGTGGGAGGAGAAAGGAGTGCCTAGTGTCTCTGAATTCTGCTGGTAATAAAACTGTAAAGTTCTGTAGAAAGCTGGACAATTTATAAAGATATCTCAAAAATAAAACTTTAAAATATATGTTTAAAACTGTAATTAAAGTAAATAAGAAGCTTCAAAGAATTAAAAAGTAAAACAAATACTGGACAATAAATGTTATTCTTTAATTGATGTCTAAAGTAAGGCTTTAGGGATTTACAGATTTATTTGTAGATCTTGTTAGCCAATTGTAGATTCTTTTAAAAGAACTGTTTGGTGAAGTAATTATCAATGTAGTCCCCTTCTAAGGAACGATTACTGATTAAAATATTTTTATTTTTCCCTTCCCTTCTTCCTTCCTGTAAGTAAAAGAGAATGCGTCGTTTAGCCCGAGTGTCTAGACACTCAAGCTTCTGACTATCCCATTATGGACGACGAACGATTTGGTCGGGTTAAATTGTCTACGTTACCACTCGGAGCAATGGTTTTGATTAAATATTTCGCTCAAGACATAACGTGGCGTTATTCCGCCATTCCATATACCATTTGAATTGGGGCCATAAACAAAGAAAGGAGGAAGAGATTAAAATATAGCCATATCTAAAATAAGCCATAGCCAAATTTATTTTATAGTTATCTAGCGGTATCCCGCATTATTTGCGTGGACTATAAACCTTAAACCCTAATTTATTTCTGCCTCAGGAGTTTTTAACTTCACGCTGTAACCCGCAGCCATGCCCTCTCCTTTGAAGTTTGGTTACAAGGCAAAGCGTGAAGTGCTGAGTTCCGCCACTCAGCACGCACACCAATTCGGCGGAAAGTGGGGAACCATATTTTAACACCAGGTTCCCTCTGTCTACCATGCTATATGAAGCGTTTTGTCGTCCCTTAATACTTACACCCCCAGAGTAGCCTATGCAAAATTTCGATCTTTCTACGTCCAGTTTGCCTCTGTACCTTATCTGTTGTCACCATCAGCAAGCATTGAAAGTATATGTATATATGGTCACTAAGTACGAAAACTTACGCTGTAGTATCCTTAATATAGCGTAGGCAGAGGGAACTAGATAACCTAGTGTTAAGACATCACTCCATTCTCTTCAACATTTCCGTTCCCTACTTTCCGTCACAAATTGAGGTATTGCGTGTTGAGGACGACGCTGCGCTTGCCTTGTTACCAAACCTACGAAATGAAAACACTAAATTTTTATATTTCCTGCAGTGGGAATCGAACCCATAACTGTCGCGTTTACAGTCGCACGCTTGTGCCTCTGCGTCACGACAGGCGTATATTTTCAAATATTATTCCGTAAAATTAAAGCTTCTACGAAGAAATATATTGATAAACTGGGAAATAATAGATTTAGATCAAGAAAACTATAATATTCCATACCTCTTAGAACTCGTTCGATATAAATAAACCGCACAAGGATCTGTTATTGACTGGTCGCATACCACGCGGTATTGTGGGCCATTAGATAGACATAAGGATATGTATGCCTTATAGAAAATATCTGTCTTACTAGAATAGAAGTGTTCCTTTGTTTTGTGTGTAGAATATATTATATTTATTTACCAATTTCAAAACAAAACCAATTTCCAAATAAAAAGCACTAAAACTGTTTTTTTTTAGCTTCACGCTGTATCCCGCATATAGCATATAAAAAAGGTTAAGAATAACAAATTAAATATTATTATTAAATTTAATATATAGGTTTGTAAATGTGTACTATGTAAGCCACACTACCGTTAAAACTTAAGAATTTTAGTCATAGGCCACTCACGAGTTTTTCATGAAATTTTTCTATGAAACTGTACTGCAACTCCTTCTAAAAACAGTTATATAATAGGGTAACCGCCTCGCGTCATGCAATATACGTGTGAATAGATTGGTAAGTCGACTGTGCATATATAATTTTTAAAAATATAACTGCAATTCGCTTTATTAATAAGGTTAATAAATGACTAAATCGTTAAATTTCAAGCAAATCAAAACAATAATAAAATCATCCTTTGTACCTTTTTATTAGGTGGATTTTGCTTATGCTGGCTATTGCTTCTGATGAGTATTTTTTTTAGTTATACATATTTTTATCTATAGATCACTTTAATTAGGTTGCCTGGAAGAGATCACTTTTAGTGATAAGGCCGCCTTTGTGCATTTATTATAATATATTATTTAAAATTTTTGTTTTTTATGTATCATTTCAAGTGCGCAATAAAGTTTATATTTATCTATCTATTTTTTAATACATACATACATAGCTTCACGCTGTATCCCGCATATAGCAGGGTAGGCAGAGATACCCCAGTGTTAAGACACTCCGTTCCCCACTTTCCGCCGAATTGAGACATTACGTGCTGAGTGGTGGAACTCAACGCAGCGCTTTGTCTGGTATAAATAAAATTGACAATCATTACTTTTTCATAAGTGTATAATTTATGCGAAATGAAAGTTTGAAATACACTTTAGGTTTTCCTTTAACGCTGGGTAGGCAGAAAGAACCTACTATGGACACTATGTCCTCCACTTTCCGTTCGAAGGCTGACCCTACTGTTTAAATATCTGTTATTTATTCACTTTATATAGATTTGTAAAAAGGGGGGTTGTCATAGTAAAAAAAAATCATACTCGTATGTTTATCATAATAATAAAAATAAATGGTCACCCTAACTCATACTTGATAAAAGAAGGTAATTGATAGTTAGTGTCGCTTTGTACGGCGCCGACCGATTAAAATCTTTTTCCTTTGCTATTTTTCTAGTATTTTCTCAACCGTTCGGAATACCGTTACCTGATTTTAATACAAAAGTTTTTCTATAACGGTAGAATTCTCTTGAATAGACAGTATGGCTTAGAAAAGGTATATTATGGCATTTATATATATTTTTTTAACTTCACGCAGTATCCCGCATATAGCAGGGTAGGCAGAGGGAACCCGAGAACTTAGTGTTAAGACACTCCGTTCTCTTTCAACAAATCCGTTCCCCACTTTCCGCCATATTGAGGCATTGCGTGTTGAGTGGCGGAACTCAATGCCGCGCTTTGCCTTGTTACCAAACCCAGAAAATGAAAATACTTCATTTCCTGGAGTGGGAATCGAACCCACAACCTGTCGCTTTACAGTCGCACACTTGTGCCTCTGCGCCACGACAGGCGTATAGGTATTTATATGTTTATGTTAATTTTATTTTCTTTTGCTATTTACATATTACAATGTTACTGTATGAAAAATTGCGAAGAATGCCGTAAAAAACGGCTATTTGACGCTTTTTATCACATACCGGTATAATACGAGGAGAACTGAAATTCAAAACGTTTTCCACCTTCCGCCCGAAATCGAGACATGTGTGATACATTTGCGGAACCCAACGCCGCGCTTTGTTGTACCAGACCCTTGATTGGGAATCTAATCCGCTACTGATCAGTGTCGCATGACGGTCTGATTATTTTTTTATATAATAGCGATTAAAAGTTCCTAATTTTTTTTTCGTTTCCTAAGTATGTGTTTAACCCTTTAAAACATCAAATATACCAAATTATTAGTTCTTATGTTTATTTTATGGTATATCTTAAACATTATTTAATAACATTCTAATTGTGACATCTTTCTCATGTCGTCAAAAAGAAACCTAAACTACCAGCCATGGTCGTCGCATTCCGTCTTCCGCAAATAGACGCTCCCTACCCGACCTATTTCACACTCATCTCTTATTAACATATATAAATATAACTTTGTCGTACGCTTATGAGTGTTTAAGTTCTAAAGTGACTTTTGGGGAAAAAAGTGAATTAAAAAGTGATTGAATAATGAAATTATTTTTATTTTTCCGCGTTGAAAAACAAATGGTTCCGTGGTTGAATTTGGACGTAAAGTGGAGTGTCTTGACTAGACCCCATGTCTAGTTTTTTAGCTATAACGGTTACATATCGCAAACTTCATATCCGATATCATATTCGTTTTTAGATATCGAGTTTTTCTTGCGATAGTTTTCGTTATAATTTAGTTTTCGTTACAATTTAGTTTTCATATCTCATCGTCGAGTTGTCGTTACGTTCTGTGTGTAACTACACATACAAATATTTGATATCAGATATGATCATTTAGATATCGATATGATATGATATGATATAAGAGTCAAAACCGATTTTAGTTACCCCTAGTCTTGACTACTTGACACTAGGATCTCTCTGATTAGTACGCGGGATATAGCGTGGAGCTGCTTTTTCTATTTTAAACGGCTTAAAAAAAAGAGGAGTTTCTCAATTCGATTGTTTCTTTTGGTTCTGTTACCGCATAACTTTTTACAGGGTGAACCAATTTGGATGATTCTATTTTTATATGATAGATAGTGCTTCTAATGTGGTCCCATTTAAATGTAGTTTAGATCTGACGAGTATTTTTGAGTTATTCATAATTTTTTTCCTTTATAATGCGTTTTATTTAAAGACAGCTATCTTTTTCTGTTATAACTTAATTATAGACATTAAAACTTTATTTTTCTTCCTCCGCTCTTATAAGTTGAATTCCGCCACGGAATGACCTAAATTCGGGCAGAAAAGGATGACGGAGTGTCTTGACACTATGGCCTCTATAACTACCTTACCATGCAGGATAAAGCGTAAAGTGATAAAACACTACGAGCACATCTCGTGCTTAAGTTATACTCAGGACCATCAGTATCAAATGACCAAGATCTTGAAAGCCACTCTCTGTGACGGTCGAGATGACAGAAAGGTACTGTCATGCCTCGGTGCATTGCGTGTATATCGTTTCTATTTTATACGCTTAAGTACACGTTGCACAGTGGTTAGCCTGACCTTGCCTATGTTTGATATTTACAGTGTTAATCACACATTTGAGAAACGAAACATGAGATGGTAACAACAAAAATAAGTTGTTACAAGCTTCTTTTCTTTTTGTTTATGGATAACGGATGGCAAACGAGCAGAAGGACCACCTGATGGAAAGTGGTTACCTTCGCCCATGAACATCTACAATACCAGAGATCTTGTAGATGCGTTGCCAACCTACAGAATACAGATCGAAGGGGAGGACAGTGTAGTGGTCCGCTATAGGAACCATCACATTTTGGGGAAAGGATAGGTGCTGCGTTCAAATTTTTATACGAAAACGCATAAAAATTCTTCTTCTGATTTTGTCTGTTGTAAGGCTTAAAGTCCACGTTACTTGTTAACATTAAATTTATACTTTCCTTTTGGCTATTATCGCACATTGAGACATTGTCTGATTGTACTGTGCACCGTGATAATAGTGGATCGGTCCCAACGTTCATTTTCGTTACGCCAACAAACAATATCTTAAATGCGGACAGGAAGCGGAGAACGGAGTGCCTTGACACTAGGTAATAAAACTATAATATATGCTTAGAAGAGAAATTTTTAGCAATCGTATTAAATTTTCGTTGTTATAGGATGTTAAAGTAGAGCTTAGTTGCGTTAATTTTTGGACATGTTTGACGAAACAAAGACGAAACCTTACTCAAATAAACAATGAACTAAATACAAAATTAAACTACATATGTAATATATATAGCTTCACGCTGTATCCCGCATATAGCAGGGTAAGAAGAGGGAACCTAGTGCTTAGACACTCCGTTCCCCACTTTCCACGGAATTGAGGCATTGCGTGCTGAGTGGCGGAACTCAACGCCGCGCTTTGCCTTGTTACCAAACCCAGGAAATGAAAATACTGAACTTTTACATTTCCTGGAGTGGGAATCGAATCCATAACCTGTCGCGTTTACAGTCGCACACTTGCGCCTCTAAGCCCCAACAGTATTTTTTGTGACACCCCAGCTATACGAAGGCAAATGATGATTCTGCCGCATGAGTATCAACAGCAGGTAATTCCACACATTAAAATCAGTATATTATTCTAGGACAGAATAATAGACTTTTCTCAATAATAGGGTTTAATGAATCACAGTAATTAATAGACAAAACAAATTTTAAATAATTGCATATTTATTATAAAATGTAACGTTTATCTAAAATTTATCGCTGATGAAAATTAAACAAAAACTGCTATTCACACGAACCATGCGGTCAACTAAAATAGATTCACGATGTTATTGCGGTATTGAGATGCGCGATTAAATCGAATCATTTTTCAATTAGTAATATTTTCTTACTTTGCGCTTTATATTTAAGTGTGGAGAAATTAATATAACTAATATTTTATCAAAAAGTAACACTGATTTCAAATAAATATTTTAAAAATTAAAATTATTACGAAAAGCTTAAAAACTGCTAGTTAGGTTAGGTTCATCCAATAAAGTTTTACGGTAACACATGAAAAAAAAACTTACATTTTTTCAAGTTGGTTAATAATGTATGCTAGTCATTTTTTAAAGTGAGTCGAACCCACAACCATACATGTAGAGACAATCGGGGCACAATGCGACTGTCGTATTGTGCCCTTATCGTCTCTAAATCTATATATAAATACGTGAAGGAAAAATTTTGGATCCCTTTTTACGATAATTACGCGGACGGAGGAGCATCAAATTTGGCACACTTATTATTTAGTATATTTAGAGTGCAGAATGAACATTTTGAAAGAATGAGATTTTTGAAAATTATGGCAAATTAACAAAATAAATGCTACATACACTACCATGGTTTGACATACATGTTTATATAAAGTGACATATACATTGCTAAAGACAACGCGTTGTTAACGCGTCAACGGGGACACTAGTATAAATAATAACATATAGTACAGAGTATAATGGTACAAATAATATGATTTTTTTCATAATTCAATAGTGAAGAAAGTTAACAAGATACTCAATTGCGTAAAAATAAAAAAATGTAACTTAGCAATCTATCATCTACTAAGATAATATGAAACAGAAGTTATAGATAGCACGCATCAAGACACGTTGTACGCGACGCGTGACGGTGCGTTTCACTAACATCTCGTTTAACACGTAGTGCATAGGCCTTGACTACTTGAATCACGTAAGACTTGGTTATAATAAAATATTATTATATTGATATTTGCTTAGATACGAAGGAATGATTCTTTATTCAAATAGGCTTTTACAAGCACTTTTGAATCGTCACTTTACAAAAGACGTCACTTTACAGTCGTGTCAGTCCTAACGGAAGCTACTGGCTCGGAAGGCAGTTCTGTTGAGAAGAGCCGGCAAGAAACTCAACAGTTGCTCTTTTCAAATAAAGTTTTACAATAAATTTACAACAACGATAAGCCTCCCGAGCGAGTATTAATAGCATTTAATTCCACACATTAACATCTGTATACTATTATTGGACAGAATGATATACTTTCCTTAATAATATACTTTTAATCTCGACTTTGAATTTTTGTCAAAGTTAAATTATCCTGGTAATATAGACAGCGGCGTTGAGTTCCGCTACTCAACACCAGTGTCTTTTTCGGATTACGGATTTAGATTTCGGGTGAATTCTCAAAGCAGACTGGTCAGAAATAACCAAGTGTTATTATAACATTCCCTTCTCCATTTTCCATCTATCCATTTTAGGCCGTGAAGTGAAAAGAATTCAAATATTATCATTCCTCCGAATGAGGATCAAATCTACGACTTTCGCACTTACAGACCCTGTTCTACTGCACAAGATGACTATTCTAACAAATAACATAAAAAGTTTCGTCATATCACGGCGTTGTGTTCCGCACTAAAGATTTAATTAAAAAATAATTATTATCACAATACATAACTTATTTTAGTGACGAAATAAATAAATAATAGATACTTAAACACATTACTACGAAATACTGAGAAACAGCAAAGCTCCTATAAAACATTTTATTACTAACATTAATCGTATGAAATCCATTCTCTACTGTGTACATTTGCAAAGCACTCTGAAACTCAGTTTTAGTGTAACGGTATCTCAATATTGATGCTTTTGAATTAGCTATGTTCATTGAACTGAATGGTATACGATGTAAACCAAGATTTTGCTGAGGCAATACATTCTGAATACATCTTTATAGGTCATCTGCTTGTGGTAGGTACTTCTTACAATATTATTATTAGCTTCATACTGTATCTCGCATATAGCAGTGTAGGCAGAGAACCTGAGAACCTAGTGCTAAGACACTCCGTTCTATTAAGATGTCCGTTCCCCACTTTCCGCCAAATGTTATGCTAATATTATGTTAGTTCACCATATTTAAATAGATATGTATTTGTACTTGCAGCTTAACACTTGATCCTTGTTAGGAGTTCAGAGAAAACCTAGTGTCAAGACACTTCGTTCTCCACTTTCGGCTCGAAATCGAGATTATTGCGTATTAAATGTCGGAACTTAACGCCGCGTGGACGCTGACACTCCAACGGCACCACGATAGCCTCTATATATATATATATATTTCTAAAAGACCTAATAGTTATCATTTTATTATGGCCAAATTACAAATCTTTATAAATTGGAGACAATGTGCTATTAACCGACTTAAAAAGGAGGAAGTCCTCAATTCGACTTATTTTTTATGTGTGTTGCGTAACTTTTTACTGGGTGAACTAATTTTGATGATTCTTTGCTCTATACGACAGCTGCTTCTGATATGATCCCATTTAAATTGAGTTAAAATCTGACGAGTTTTTGAGGTTCATGCTACGAAAACTATATTGTTAACGCACACGTATAAATGCGAATACATGCGAATTTTTAATCAAATTAAGCGGCACATAGTGAGCCAAATATTCGATGCAAAGATTATCTTTACATACACTGATATTATATACTGAGATATCAGTTATTTTTTTAGCTTTACACTGCATCCCGCAATTAGCAATAGGAACCAAGTGCTAAGACATTCCGTGCTTCCGTTTCCCGTCGAGTGCGTGCTGAGTGGCGAAATTTGACGCTGCGATTTGCCATGTTACCAGAACGATGAAATGAAAATACAAAATATTATTTAATATTTCTAATATCTCGAGCGAGAATCAAACCCACGACCTATCGCGGTACAGTCGCACGCTCCTACGCCTCGACAGGCCGGAGCGACAGGAAAAAATCCCTAATCATTTCTGAACTGAATCAAATATAGATACATTTTTTTAACGGTAACGTTGTAAGATAACTTTAACTTTGGAATTCTTAGATTTATTGAGCATCTCTATCAATGCTTTATATTCTTCATAATATTGGTCTAAAAATTTTTTTAACTTCGCGCGTTAGAATAAAGTAGGCAGAAAGAAGTTAAATGTCCAGAGACTGTTCTCCGCTTTCTGTCTAAATTTTAGAAATTGTATTGAGTGGTGGAACTTAACGTCATACATTTTTTTGTAAACAGAACGGAAAAATAAAATTATTTAAATATAACTCCCGAGTGGGAATCGAACCCACAACCAATTGCGTGTACAGTCGGATATTGTCCCACTGGATCACGATGGACTCATTTTTTAACTGTAACATTTCTTGCGCATCTCTCAATCAATGCCCTTTATATTCATTGTAATATTGATCTTAACGTAAAATATTAAGCGAGAGCAAATTGAACAGTGAATGATAAAATTTAAATTAGAATCACGTTCTGCTTCGGTCTCGATAAGTTACTGTTACTTTATTAGAATTTACTTTAGAGTACTCAGCTTCTAGTAGAGTACCTATACTTTGCCAGCTTTTACTCGCGGTTTTGTCCGCATTAATAAAAACGTTTTTTTTTAACTTCACGCTGTATCCCGCATATAGCGGGTTAGGCAGAGGGAACCAGAGAACCTAGTGTTAAGACACTCCATTCTCTTTCAACAATTCCGTTCCCCACTTTTCGCCGAATTGAGGTATTTGGTGTTGAGCGGCGGAACTCAATGCCGCGCTTTGCCTTGTCAGCAAACCCAGGAAATGAAAATACTAAACTTTTACATTTACTGTAGTGGGAATCGAACCCACAACCTGTCGCGTTTACAGTCGCACGCTTGTGCCTCTGTGCCACGACAGGCGTTGTTTTTTATAAATTGTATGTTTTATATTATTTTAGTGTATAATCTATATTATTGTAAAGTTTCATCTATATCTTTTCAGTAGTTTTTGCGTGAGAGAGTAACAAACAATCATCACTACAAATTTTCACATTAAACGCCTGTAACGCCTGTAAACGCGACGGGTTTTGTGGGTTCGATTTCCACTCCAGAAAATGTGTTAGTATTTTCATTTCAGGTTTCTGGCATCAAGGCAAAGCGCGGAAAAGCGAGTCTCTGCCACTCAGCACGCAATGCTCAATTCGGTGTGGAAAGTGCGGAACATAATTGTTGTAAGAGAACGGAGTGTCTTAATACTAAGCCTGGTTCCTCTGCCTACCTCCTGCTATATGCGGGATACAGCGCAGGAAGTGCGAAATGACATTAAATAGTCAGGTTACAGTAGATGTTTTCGAGCGATTATTTATTTTTTTTCAATTTTATGATCCTACTTCTATCATATATGCAAAAAAAATTTATGAGGTTGAAGAGTAACGTAAATATTATTGTTTTACGCTAAAACTACTTCTAAACGTATTTGTATAAGCAAAACTTATCAAAAATTATAGCTACACATAAAAATAACCCTAGGCTTTTTTTAACTTTACGCTTTATCCCTTAGCCATAGCAGGGTAGGCAGTGAGGGAACCTGGAGAACCTAAAAAGCTAAGACAATCTTACTCCTTCTTTCAACAAATCCGTTCCTACTTTCCGCCAGACTGAGGCATTAAAAAAGATGGCGGAACTCAACGCCGCTTGCCTTAGAGTTATCAAAACACAGTAGAAAATGCCGAACAATAACATTTTTAGAGAAGGAATCAAACCCACAACCCGTCGCTTTACAGTCGCACTTGAATGCTCTGCGCCGACAGGCGACAGACAGACCCTAGGTTATAATTTGTAAATGGTCATAATATAAATGATTAGTAGGGGTATTCTATTACATTTTATCGAAGAATTTTTTTAAATTTATTTTTCCCTTGTGGCGTCAAATCAGTAAGATGATACCAAAGTGTACCAGTACTAAATTATAAAAATTATGTAATACCTGACCAGTTCAGACAGATGTTAAAACATCGTCCCAAAAAACTATACAAATCTTCACTCTAAATATACTCAATTAGATGCTTACAAAAATTCAAAATTCTTTTTTAATTTTATTTCAGAGTATTAACAATTGATTTGGTTACAGTTCAGTTCAGCTTTTGTAAAACAAAATATTCTTATAATTCTAGAATACCTAACGAAATATACGCTGTTCTGCGTCATAATTTTTTTTTTATTATTTTTTTTAATATAATATATAATAATATATTAAGTAGGCAATATTAAGTAGGTAGTTAAGTATTATGAATACATTGTGAAAAGTTGATTTGAAAGGGTACAGACCACGTGTCTGTAGGATCAGAATGGGGCCATTAAAAATAAAAGGCTTCGCAATTTTACGTAAAACCGAGAATTAAAAATGCTAGTAGCATACACACAGTTCTCGAGTTTCCAAAATCAAGTAATTATATATTTAGTTGTGGAACTCAACGGCGTGCTTCTTTATTTTTTACCAAAAAAATGGAAATATTTGAATATGATCATTTCTCCTACTGGGAATCGAACCTAAAAAACCAACGCGTTCTTTATATTTTACACCCTTCCCATTTCTGCTCCCTTTCGCTTATGGTCTGGTATTAGTATGTTGAAGCATATTTTATAGTCTAGACAGCGGATTCTCAACCACTGTGCCAAGTGGGCACTTTTTGTGTGCCAAATTTCAAAAAGTGTGTCGCCAAAATTTTGGTAAATATATAATAATGTTAATATTGACAAATTATATAGTGTGTTGTAGTAAGAAAATAAGTTATCTTTTTTTTCGTTAAAGCCCAAATTTTGAAATAGATAAATATGGGCTCAAAAAAGGTTGAGAATCACTGGTCTAGGGGACCCATCTAGGACCCATCTTGATTTTTTTTCTTTTTTTTTCAAGACAAAAACACCTACACTCACAAAATACTAAATATTATATAAGAAACACATATAATTCATAATAATAACAATAATATATGTCTAAATTTCAAGACATTACAAATATGCCCCCTATTCCCACGGACGTCGTGCAAAAATAATACTAAATACAAAATTACACAACATCAACACCTACCAAGCTGTAACATTCGCCATTAAAAATATAATGTAGCTTTAATTTAGCTCATCGCCAGTACCTAATGTGTAGCCTTCAAACGAGTTTTTGGTAATATATATGATTATTAAATTTAACAATGATACTGTCGTGACTAGAGGCACAAGCGTACTGTAAACGTAGACAGGTTGTGGGTCTGATTCCCTAGGAAATGAAAATACTCTTCGTAAAAAGGATTCCAAAGTTATTGCGGTCACCTATTAATATATATAGATTAATACTTAGTATTTTCATATCCCCGCTCTAGTGATAAGGCAATCGTGGCGCTGAGTTCCGCCAATTCTCGTGCCACGTAATATCCTCGATTCGGCGGAAATTGGGGGACGAAAAATGTTAATGGAACGGAGCAATCTTAACACTAGGTTCTAGGTCTCATCTAATACTTTTTTCATTATAACCTATGTGTTATATTAATTTGTAATGTACGAGTATATCCTAGCATATTATTATAAAATTTTCATTTCAGTAATTTTTTCGTAAAGAGAGAAACAAACACTCGTACTCACAAATTTTCGTATTTATATTATTAGTAAGAAAAGTTTTTTAAATTACTTCTTGAGCCTTATATTTAATTTAAACCTTTATCAAAATCGGCTTAGAGATATCAGCCTATATGGAACTTTAATCGCTTTATTCGACTTCGATGATTTCAAAGAAAATCACATTAGAGTTACAATATTGCATGTTGAATTTAATATTAAATAGGGTAATAGAATAATAAGGCTTTCGTGGTACTGTAGAAAAGTGTGTGGTTGTAAATGTGATTATATGTACTTAAACTACTTTAATTTCTCTCCTCTGGTAGGAGAGAGAGCGGCGTTTAGTTCTGCCAGACTTCGAACGGAAAGTGGAGGACATAGTGTCCACACTAAGTTCTTTCTGCCTGCCCAGCGTTAAAGGAAAACCTAAAGTGCAGTTCTAAATTTCAATTCGCAATAATTATACACTTATGAAAAAATATTAATTGTCAATTCTATTTACACCAGGCATAGCGCTGCGTTGAGTGTTCCGCTGCGTTTAGAGTTCCGTCACTCAGCACGCATATCTCAATTCGGCGGAAAGTGGGGAACGGAGTGTCATAACTCTAGGTTCTCAGGTTCCCTCTGCGTACCCTGCTATATGCGGGATACTGCGTGAAGTTTAAGAAAAATACTAAAAAAAATTATAACGTAATGTGTATAGAATTTATTGTTTTTATAGTAGCAGAAACGTCTGTTTTCCACTTACCGCCACAATAAAGACATTACGTGCTGAGTAGCGTATAACATAAAGAAATAAATAAATATTACCCGTTCACACTTGAAATATGAGTTCCTTTAGCAACTTGTATGCAACTCTATAGAAAAGTATATTTAAAACACATAGTAGTGCTTTCAGGTCAATAATAATAATAATAATCATTTATTCATAAATTTTGGGTGTATAAGAACTTAATAATTATAATGTATCACCAAAATCAGCCACGCAGGGCATATGAATATTGATTAGAGATAAGGTCATTGTATTTATCATAATAAATTTAAATTGTATAAAATTATAAATATTATTAAAAATGTCAAAAAAATAAAATAAAAAATAAATGGATTTAATGACATGGTTATGATACAAGACAAAATAAATACAAAAATACAAGAAAAGCTTATTTTATATTTGATAATATAATGTACTTCTAACTCATTATTATAAAAAATCAGGAATAAAGTGGTGAACGGAGTGTCTTGACACTAGGTTCACTGACTACCCTGCTATGCGGGATAAAACGTGAAGCACTTCTTGTATTATAAAAATATTGACTTTTTGAACTCCTCTTCCATATATATATGAAGGTTCACGCTCCTTACCGGGCAGTACCTTTAATTCATTTCTCCTCTTTCCACCCGAATTCGAAACATTTTTTGAAGTAGGTGAAAAAAAATTTTTACCTTTATATATTAATATATTGATACACCCCTAAATGGTATTTGAATCCACAACCGTCGCAATTTTTATTCAATAGTAAAGTACAGTTTAACTTAGAAGCAAAAAATAAAAGTATGATATTTATATGATGAGATCATTATGAAAGAAATGTGCAATCATCGGAACACAATAGCGTTATGTGAGACCAAGGTTCTTAGTTTTTTATATAAGCCATTGAACTTTACTCTATATACTATCTACATTTAATGTTTTATGGTGCGACTGACTGTATAAATATGACTGACTATATAAATATGACTGATTATATCACTATGACTGACTATATACATATGACTGATTATATTGTAGGATTTTTTGTTATAAATGACTTAAAAAAGGATGTTTTGATAATATAAAAAAAATATAGTAGCTTTCTCATGTGCAGTGAAAAGTTGTATATTAATAGTTAGGTTATGTGGTAGGAGGTCATTGTTAGGTGGTAGGAGGTTCGTCCTCCGACTGGCTCGCGACCACTATCATGTCAAAGACGAACCGCCAAATATCTAATGATGTGTTCCGGTTCGATGGCATGTAAGCCAGATTTTCCCCTTTCCCACCCATCCTTTCCCCAAAATGTGGTGGTTCTGATAGTGGACTACTACATTGTCCCCCCTTCCATCAGTATCCTTTAGGTTGGCAACGCATCTACAACATCTCTGGTGTTGTAGATGTCTATGGGCGAAGGTAACCACTTACCATCAGGTGGTCCTTTTGCTCGTTTGCCGTCCGTTATCAATAAAAAAAAAAATAAAAAAAAATTGATAAGATATATTTGTTTGGTTTGATATTACGAGTATATCATTGTTTATCGTGAAGTTCAAGGTCTATTGCTAGATTACTGAATTCTCGCCTGTATTCTTTGTGTGTTACCACATAACTATTTATAGGGGGAACCAATTTTTATGATTATTTTTTATATTATAGTTGATGATTCTGTTGAACGTCCTACATATATTTATATGTACATATCAATCACCTTTACGCATCAACCCGCATAGCAGAGTAGGCGGAGAAAACCTAGTATAAAGACACTCCTTTCTCCGAATTCCGCCACAAAGAGACATTGCATGTTGAGTGACAGAACTCTACGCTGCACTTTGTCTTACCAGAGTGAGAATGGTCATAATTTAAACATAATCATGCCCGAAATGGTAATCGAACCCCCAACCAATCGCATTTAAAATCACACTCCACCATGATAACCTCAACTTTACATCAAAATTAATTCACTTTGAAGTGCTTTTACCAACATTTGAATTTGTATATCAATGGTTTAGAAATTAATTTGAATACAGCCTTCAATTACTTGGCGGGTTTTTTGTTTTATTTAATGAAACCTCTTGAGATCACAATTTGAGATTACAATTCAGATGGACTTCGTTCTGTTTATTTTTGTGACGCTCTGGGACCTGTCAAGGATCATTATTGTGTTTCGTTTCAAACGTGTTTTTATCTTTTATATCTTAAATTGTGATGTCTTATTATAGGTTTGTGCTTATTTTTTGTTATATGGAGTAACGTATACAGAGATAGCCTAGTGTCAAGACACTCCATTTTCATTTGCGCCTCAATTTGAAACATAATATATAGTGTTAGGCAAAGTGCGGCGTTGAGTTCCGCCACTCAGCACGCAATGCCTCAATTCGGCGGAAAGTGGGGAACGGAGTGTCTTAACACTAGGTTCTCAGGTACCCTCTGCCTACCCTACTATACTGGGATACAGCGTGAAGCAAAAAAAAATATAGTGTCGAAACTCAACGTCGTGCTTTATCTTACCAAATCGGTGAAATAACAATAATTTTCATATAAATATTCCTTCGAGTTAAAATCGAACACCTGAGCTTACAGCCATGTATTGTTAAATTCCTAAATTATAAGTTTCTTTTTTTTATTTTTGTTATATGGAGTGGTTTGTTAAAGTATGTAAGCAGTTAAAGTTTTCGCAGTCATCCGTAGTCAGAGAGAGAGTAGAGTGTCAAGACACTCTTTTCTCTATTATCTGCCCGAACTTAAGATATTACGTGTTAAGTGACAGAACTTAACGCCTCGCTTTACCATACCATAGCAAATAAATGACAATACTTTTCATATACACATATCTCCGAGTGGGAATCGAAACTACAACATGCGTTTACAGTCAGATGCTGTCCACTGCGCATACCAAACCTTGGAGATTTAGTATACAATTAATATTTCTATAAATCCTAGATCTCTCTCACAAACCGCTTTTCACTATCTCAGGCAACTTTACGTAATCCTTCGTTCGTACATAACGGGAGGATTTATTCTTGTATTCAAAGCGAACGCTAAGCCTCTTTAATCTTTTGTTTCTTATCAATTTCTGTTTTCAGTGAAATAAGTTTTGTAAGGCTAAAGCCTTTTTATATAAACCCTCAAAATCCTAATCATTACTTAATTTAACATTTTCGCCAGTTAATTCTTCCTCTTTGACGCTTAATATAGATCGCTAGATGCGTCCCGCGACTTCGTTTACGTAGACGTTTACTTTTTGTTGTATTCTGTCCGTCTGTTGGCGCAGAGGCACAAACGTGCGACTGTGCACGCGATAGGTTGTGGGTTCGATTCCCACTCCAGGAAATGGAATTTTTCATTACCTGGGTTTGGTAACAAGGCAAAGCGCGACGTTGAGTTCCGCCACTCACCACGCAATGTCTCAATTCGGCGGAAAGTGGGGAACGGAGTGTCTTAACACTGTGTTTCCTCTGCCTACCCTGCTATATGCGGGATACAGCGTGAATAGATAATACTATATAATATGAAAATATAAGATAAGTATGTATGTATTCTGCGTTTTTGATGTATGTATTTAAAAAAACCTATAATCTTCAAGGAGTCTACATTTCAAATATCAACATTCTCCCAATAATTTCGCATATATTAAATTTGCTTAGTTAGAAAGAGGAGCACCGACAGTGGAGGTGAGTGTAAATGCGTATTTTAAAGGGCCCTTAAATTTACACTTAGGTCGTAAGTCACAGGCACTCTCCAAACTCCTCTCTTTGCAACACCATGGGTCCTCTCATGGTGAATACATAGATTGTTAAACAGTTTTTTCTTTTCTGTCTCAATTATATTTAGACAAATAATAAAGGAGAGAGAATAGTCACTACGTTCTCCCTGTTTAATTATCAAAGCAAATATATGATAAGTTGTATAAATTATTCAACGAGGAAAAATCTAGATTTAGACTTATCTCGAATCAGAATTTTAAATTAAGCATTAAAATAACGACCCGTAAAAAGTGCCGCCTCTCGTTTGACTAACTGTACCTACATACGTAATGAACAGCGGTACTATTATATCATATAAGTACAGGATAAGTGTTTTATAAATACTTTTTTATATGGAAAAACATTATTACTATATAAAACCTTTTTTTAGCTTCATGCTGTATCCCGCATATAGCAGAGGGAATCTAGGAACCTAGTGTTAAGACACTCCGTTCCCTTTTACCATTTTTTGACTTTCCGCCGATTTGAGTCATTGCGTAATGAGTGGCAGAACTCAACGCCGCGCTTTGCCTTGTTACCAAACCCAGGAAATGAAAATATTAAATATTCTTTAATATTTTCATTTCCTGGAGTGAGAGTTGAACCCACAAACTGTCGCTTTTACAGTCGCACTCCTGTTCTTCTAACCTAAAAACTAAAGTATTGTTAGAAACATCCACTTCAAACTTTATCCCGAATAGCAGAGTTGGAAATAAGGACCAGAAGTATCAAAACACTCTGTTTTTAATTTCTATACAAACTCGAGACATTTGGTATCGAGAGGCGGAACTTAACGCCACTCTTTGCCCTACAAGAGACAGTAAATGAAAATAATTTAACTACAATCATTCCCCGATTGGGAATCGAACACACACCCAATCGCGTTCAAAATCAATCGTTGTTATTGCGCCACTATGGCTGAATAGTAAAGTAATAAAATGTGTACATATATATATATAAAATACATTTTGATTTCAGATCGTGTCGGGGTCGCCGGTAACCATGGCTGCCGGTGTCGAAACAAACCCCTAAACTAGCGGGTTAGTATTACTATAATTATGTTATATTTACACTCATATATATTGTAATGTCAATCTATCCACTTAAAAAACTTAGAACTATTCATAAAAATGATGATTTTCTATGATAAAGTTGTCTTTGTGAAAACAAACTGAAAGAACAAATGGATAAAGTACTAAAAGTAATTTGAGGTATTTGAAATTTAGGCAAGACACCTATATTTTCGATTATTTACGCTTCGCTAGAGGACTAAAAAGTATATTTAATATACTTAAAAAAAATAAAAGACAGTCTTAGACTTAAATTCTAACATTATTAAAAATCGCTAAAATCGACCCACCTTAATATACATAGATGAATGCGTGAATAAGTTGACAAATAGACTTGCATTTACACGACTGTAGTTCATCTTGTGTTCTAAGGGTCGAAGTCGGCGGTGATCATTTAGTATCAGGTTAGCCCGAACGCTCATTTGCTTCGTCCTTTCCATGAAAAAGCTGAAAGCTGAAATGTTTTGAAATGTTTTCAGTTAAAATATTAACAGAGTTGCAGAACCGAGTGTTGACACTAGGTTCTCTCTACCCTGCTATATGGACAAAAGCATACAGACATACATACATAGTCTAAGAGAACCCAGTGTTAAGATACTCCGTTTCCCACTTTCCGTCGCAATTCGATACATTGCGTGATGAATGGAAGGACTTAACTTTGCATTGTCAAAGCGGCGAAATGAAAATAGTTTAAACATAATCACTTCCTCGAGTGGGAATCAAACCCACAAACAGTGGCGGTTACTGTCAGTCAGTCCCACAGCGCCACGATGGCATCTCTAATAGGCATATAATTTGACGATTATTAAATTAAACCATACAATTCACGCTCTGTTTAAAACATACTGTTTCACGTAAAAATAAATCTCATTACGTGCAACGTGAATATAAAACAAGCTATTAGGCTTGACGTTTGAGTCACGACTGTAACAACTTTGTCCTTCATGCCAGATTACTTACAGTGCCTAAATATGTTAATGTACTTTTTATCTATATTTTGTATAGCTTCACGTGTTTTTAGTAAGAGCTTAGTGTTAGGACACTCCGTTTTCCGGCTTTAACACCGGATTTATAAATTATAATAATTTAAGTATTATTATTCCCACAGGCAGGAATCGAACCTACAACAATTGCATTAACTATTTTGTCTTTATTTGTAGCACGTTAAAAATACGATAAAATATCATCTATATAAATTTTCCATTTATCGCTTAAACAGCAAACAACGCCTAACATTTCCCTGTACAGATTGCAGAAAAATCGAATCGAATGACATATCGTAAAGATGATTATATTAAATTACGTAAAGGAGAGAAAAAAATGTTGGTTAGGTAGAGACAGAAGCGCAGACAGTGGAGGCGAACGTTAATGCGCATTTTAAAGGGGCCCCTTAAACCTACACTTGGATGCTAAGTCCCAGGCACTCTCCAAACTCCTCTCTCTGCTGCGCGATGGACACCCGCACGATATATCCATGGTACGCTAAGGAGTTTCTTCTTCTTTTCTTTCATAAAAAAACATAACATAGATTTAGTTTGTTATTTCACTTGCCTGTCGTGGCGCAGAGGCACAAGCGTGCGACTGTAAATTCGACAGGTTGTGGGTTTGATACCCACTCCAGGAAATGGAATTTTTTATTTCCTGGGCTTGGTAACAGGGCAAAGCGGCGTTTTACATCGTACATCGTATTATACACTTATGAAAAAATATTAATTGTCAATTCTATTTACACCAGGCATAGCGCTGCGTTGAGTGTTCCGCTGCGTTTAGAGTTCCGTCACTCAGCACGCATATCTCAATTCGGCGGAAAGTGGGGAACGGAGTGTCATAACTCTAGGTTCTCAGGTTCCCTCTGCGTACCCTGCTATATGCGGGATACGGCGTGAAGCTATGTATGTATGTATCTATGTTATTTCACTTAAAGTAGATATCTAGAGCATTAACTGATGAGTTTTCAGTATAATTTACAATTCAAATAAATTCACTATTATAACGGTAAACAAACATTCGGTTCAGTTACAACTGTTATTTGCAATTATATGAAAATTATTTAACAAAACTTTATTTACAGTCTACTGATTATTGTATTTTGTTAACTGGATTTTTGCACGTGGCTTAGGTACGTGGAAAGAATGGTAAGAAAGTTATTTGAAGCAAAGGTATGGGAAGAAAGGTAGGAGGAGACCTCGGTTGACCTTCGAGAACACAGTATCAATGATACTCGTAAAATGAGGACTCCTTGGAGTTCTTATAATTTTTTTAGCTTCACGAACATAGGCGTAGGCGGAGGAAAACAGAGAACCTAGTGTTAAAACACTGCAGTCTCTTTTAACTTTTCCGTTCCCTACTTTTCGCCGAAATGAGGCATTGCGTGCTGAATGGCGAAACTCAACGCTGCGTTTCGCCTTGTTACCAGAGCGAGCATATGAAAATAATAAATATTAATTAATATTTCCTTTCCCGAAGTAGGAATTGAACCCACAACTTACGTCACGACAGGCCAGGCATGAGTTCATGTATGATGTTAAAAAAAAATTATATACGATGGTCGTGGGTTAATGAGATTTTAGCTTTTGCGTGTAATTATTTACTGCGAATGATAAAGAAAGCCTATGTGTGTAATTGTTTATTGCGAATGGTAAAAAAACATGGTAGCATCCCCAACAAATATTTTTTTCTAAAAAAAACAAAAATAGAGACTGGAGCTATTTTTATTAGTGTTAAGACACTTCATTCTCTTTGAACAATTCCGTTCCCCACTAGATATTATGAACAAACAAAAAAAAATGGTCAAAATAACCCATTGTTGCTCTTTCACCCAAAAACTACTGAAACGGATCAAGATGAACTTCACTGTAATATAGTTTAAATAGGTTTTTTTTTTTCAAATAATAAGAGCATAAATAAATAACACGTCTACAAAACACAACATTCGATTATCCTCTTTCCACAAGCAATAACGTTTTTGTAATAGTAGGCAAAACGTATTGCCCCACATACATATTTCATGGTAAACTATAAACACTTTGAACTCGCGTTGGAGGCCGTTAGTGAACACTTGAATAAATAATCATGTTTTTGTATTACTTTAGAAATATGAGATATTACTTTTTATAAAACGATGCTCTCGTGGGACAGTGTTTGATTGTAAACGGTATTGGTTGTGGGTTCGATTCCCATTCTGATAAGAAATCGCGTGGCGTTGAGTTCGACACTATACTTAATGTCTCGAATTTGGATGGAAAGCAGAGAACGGAGTATTTTGGTTTCTCTGTTTTTTAAATTTTAGTTAGGCAAGCCGGTAAATTATGGGAAGCTGATGTATATTTAGGGAAGCCGGTATATATATTTAGGGAAGCCGGTAATTTTTAGGGAAGCCGATATATTTAGAAAAATCGGTATAGGATGTCAAGGTATTTCGTAATTTCACTATACAATTTTGGCCATGAGCTTTTTTTTAGGTGTATAAGATGTCAGAGCTTGTTTTTTTGCAATTTTATGGCCAATATTTTTCTAGCGACCTTTTTTACAAAAATTACAGTGAAACTTTTTTATTGTCTCTCACAATTTGCAATTTACCTATTTTCATAAAGGTATACCTAGATATACCTACATTAGATATTTATCGTTATATTCATTTCGGCAAGTTCCTCAAGTGAGGAACGGAGTGTCTTAACACTAGGTTCTCAGGTTCCCTCTGCCTACACTGCTACATGCGGGATACTGCGTGAAGTTTCTCATAGTACTCCTTACACTCCTCAAGAGACTTTTAATTTTAACTTTCTACGCTCATCAATTTCGATTGTGCGTTGTCTGGCAGTCAGTAACGCAATACTTTTATAATATAGGGACTACAGCCAAATAACACCTAATATTCTTATTTATAAGCTATATTACTATAAAGCTTAATCTAGATCAGTTCAGTAGTTTTCGCGTGGAAGAGTAACATAGACTCATTCTCACAAACAGGAAGAAAATTGGTTTCACCTGTTTGTTCTATGCTTTACTTAATGGATTAAATAATATGTTACAATATAACCAAATATAAAGTATAATTGTTATTGATCAAACAAACCTACTGTTAAAAGGCTTCAGTAATCCGCTTAATTGCTTTTACGTGATTTGTAGTAATACTAATTTTACGTAAACGTAATAGCTATGGTACGCCATCGCTACGTACTTGTGGCGCAGTTTTAATCGCCTGAAGTTGTATGCTATGGTTTGAAGTTCGATTTGAAGGAAAGTTTATATTTAAAACTAGTTTTGTTTTTTTTTAAACTTCACGCTGTATCCCGCATATAGCAGGGTAGGCAGAGGGAACCAGAGAATCTAGTGCTAAAGCACTCCATTCTCTTTCAACAATTCCGTTCCCCACTTTCCGCTGAATTTAGGCATTGCGTGTTGAGTGGCGAAACTCAACGCCGCGCTTTGCCTTGTTACCAAACCCAAGAAATGAAAATTCTAAATTTTACATTTCCTGGAGTGGGAATCGAACCCACAACCTGTCGCGTTTACAGTCGCACGCTTGTGCCTCTGCGCCACGTCAGGCGTTAAGTTAGATTCCAAATAAAATAAAAATATTTTTAATGCAGTGAATTCTTAGATTATTGTAACGAGAACATAATCTTACTTTTAAATTATAAATCAACTCATCATAGGATCATAGCATACTTTTCTTTACTATAAATCTATCTTTTGACATTTGCGTGTTAATTAATAAACATTCATGATTATTAATATCAACAAATCAGTACTGTATTATGTACGAGTGGTTTCATAAAACGTATCTTCACGCAATTGCTGAGTGGATCGCATATGTATTGATTGTTTATCATTATTCTTGAATCTACATATATCTTACACTAATAATCATATTCTGTTTTAACATAGTTTTCGTCGTAGTTTGGTTATTTGAGTTTCTTTATGAGTAGTAAATTTATTAATTTGCCCAATAAAGTTTATTTCAGGAGGCGCTGGTTCGAATCCAGCTCCTTTCAAATTTTTTATACGTTTTTTTAAAAATGCTATTGGTTTCCTAAATGTATGATTAACACATTTAACTCTAAAACACGTTTCTTTATTTTTATTCCTCGCTATGTTAATACAAAGGGCGGCGTTGAGTTCCGCCACTCATCACGCAATGTTCTGAATTCGAGCTGAAAGCGGAGATTCACTTCGTTGAATTGAGGCCAGTCATGACCATGCAGGATAATGCGTGTAGATCCATTTTAATTCTATACCTACCTTACCTAACTTCACGCTTTATTCCTAACGAGATATCAGAGAGAAATAATTTTTTATTAAGCTTTTATTTTAAAATTTATATAATATATAAAATTTGACATGTTTGCTCTTTATGGAGTGTCCCTTACACTTACTTATCACTTATAAAGGATTTGTCTAAAATCTTAAAAAAACGGAACGAAATGGTATTATAGATTTTATAGTCTTCGTAGCGGAGTCGCGGGATAAAGTTACTTTATTATAAACCTTGTCAACATATCTATTATGTTAAATTGTGTACACTAGACGTGGCGTGCTCTAAGTTATGCGTGACTTTAAATTTTCATTTAACTGATTCATTTCATAATAAATTCTCAGTCGCGTGTGACAAATGAGATTAACGATTTCTACTATTTAACCGACGTGGAAAAAGGAGGAGTATCTTATTTCAAGTGGTTTTTTATATGTTACTGGGTGAACCAATTTTGATGATGCTTTTTTATGATAGCTAGTGCTTCTGATATCAGATGTAGCTCCATTACGCCTTTAAAAAATAAATGTTCAGTTAAATATAGAGCTAAAAATCCAATATTGCTTATAAAACTTATCTGATGGTTCAAATATCTACTCTAGAAATAATTATACTCATAAGATGAGTTCGGATGCTGGGTTCGGTTTCCGTCAACGACAAAAGAGTAAGTCATTTTTGCTTATGCAAAATGAGGGAAAAAATGATGGAAATAATGTCCATATCAGGCTCAAATAAACAATTAAAATGACACATACATATTCACGTTGTATCCCGCATATAGCAGGGTAGGCAGGGAGAACTTAGTATTACGACACTCCGTTCCCCACTACTACCCCCTACCCTGAAACGTATGCGTTTATTAGCTTATTCACACTTGGTACAGACAAACATTTATTACCTACGAAACTTTGGCAAGAAACGATACGATAGGGTCACTACTGACCCTATCGACCCTATCGTAATGACCCTATCATCGCCAAGTGCACACGCGTGATGTTGGGAGGATAAGATGCTTGAGAAGGTGAAAAGCCTTGACATCCCTCTAGAACCTACATCATCGCATGGGAGATGCCTAGGATATAGTGGGTCAACGGGGTTTCGGATGCGATAAATAACCTGGATCATAAAACACTTTCAAACGCCTGTCGTGGCGCACAGGCACAAGCGTGAGACTGTAAACGTGACAGGTAGTGCTGCTTTGCATTGTTATCAAACCCCAGAAATGAAAATACTAAACTTTTGCATTTCCTGGAGTGGGAATCGAACCCATAACCTGTCGCGTTTACAGCCGCAAACTTGTGCCTCTGCGCCACGACAGGCATTGTGTCCGTAGTGATCAGAATAAATATAACAAAAAAAAACTTTGGCAAGAAATTCAGCTATACCATAATGAAAACGCTTAAGCAAGCATCAGGTGCTTTTCAAGTCCACTTAATATAAATACCAATTTATATTCTTGACGTACTTTAAAAACCTATTAAGAACCTAATTGCTCTGTATCAAAACCTTACTTTGGAAACGAACCGCGTTTCCTTTGACACCGCCTTAATTTGATTTTAAATGATTTTGTAATATCATTGTGGATTTATTGTATGATATAATTTGTGCTAAATTCTGGGTTTTAATGGTTTTTACTATAAGCATACTTGTGGGTAATGAGACCATCGTGGAGCAGTGGGACAAAGTCTTATAGTAAACGGTTATTAGTTCGATTCTCTCTGGGGGATGATTATATTTAAATTATTTTTATTTCTACGCTTTGCTAAAACTATGCGCGTCATTAAGTTCCGCCATACAACATGCTATGTCTTAGTTTCGGGCGGAAAATGGAGAACACTGTGTCTGGACTGGGTTTACTTCCTCTGCACCACTTTGCGGGAAAAGCGTGCAGTTGCAATAATTCCAGAGAATTTTACGTTTCAAATTTATTATATTTAATATTAATTGCAAATAGTGTTTGTTAGAAGTCACATTTTCTCTTATTTTCAAGAAAAAATGAATAAATTATTTTTAAAAGTTACAGTTACGTTACAGTTCAGTATAATTATTAAATTATTTTTCATAAAGAGCAACACTTATAATAGCAAATGCATCGCGATTCTAATAAACTCATAATAAAATACAATATTTAAACAAAAAAAGCAAAAAACCTATGAAAATCCAAACAAAAACTACCAATTAAATACAAAAGTATTACTGCAATATGAACTTGCAATGTCAAATGCACTTACCGTATAAAACCGTGACCCATTTCACAGACCTTGACTCCCTCTACGCGGGAACTAAATCGATACGTGCATTGAAAACGTTTAAAAAGTTACAATTTTTGTAATAAGTTTGTATTATTTTTTTTTAACTCCACGCTGTATCCCACATATAGCAGGGTAGGCATAGGGGACCTGAGAATCTAGTGTTAAGACACTCCGTTCTCTTTCAACAATTCCGTTCCCCACTTTCCGCCAAATTGAGGCATTGCGTGTTGAGTGGCGGAACTCAACGCCGCGATTTGCCTTGTTACCAAACCGAAAATGAAAATGCTAACATTTCCTGGAGTGGGAATCGAACCCACAACCTGTTGCGTTTAAAGTCGCACGCTTGTGCCTCTGCGCCACGATATTTGTATTAAATGAAAGTTGGATTGTTTTTTAGCAGCTTCACGCTTTTTCCCGCACTGCAGGGTAGACAGAGAGAACTTAGTGTTATGACACTCTGTTCCTACATTCCATTTTTGGGTGTTAAAAAATACATATATTTTCGCCATCGTAGCGCAGTGGGAGATAGTCCTATTGTAAACCCGAGTAGTTGCAGATTCAAGTTCGGTTTAATAAGACAATGCACGGCGTTAAGTTCAAATTCAATTTCAAAAAATTTTACCACCATTTTTACCCATGTTATAATAAAAAAAATACTAATAAGCAAAAAATGCTGAACAAAAAAATTACTAGTATAAAAACGGTATTAACAGTTCGAATTGTCTAGGGGGTATTTTTCCGCCTCTCATATTCTTATAACAATTTTAACAAAATTAAGTTCCGCCAACCAACATCTCGAATTTAGACAAAAAGAGGAGAACGGAGTATCTTGACACTAGGTTAGGTTTCTAGGATAGGCTATACGAAATAGACCGTAAAGCTAGAATAAATAAAATAGTAAATTTACTCAAGGCAAAGCGCGGCGTTGAGTTCCGCCATTCAGTACGCCTCAATTCGGCGGAAAGTGGGGAACGGAGTGTCTTAAAACTAGGTTCCCTCTGCCTACTCTGCTATGTGCGGGATACAGCGTGAAGCTATGTATGTATGTAAGAAATTTACTTAAAATTTCAAAGAAGCAGATATCAAATTAAAAATTATTTTAAATTACAAATATATAACATTAAATCGACTGATATCAGCACATTACGTAAACATGTGATAAGAACAGTCTAAACATTTGAACACATCTTCATGTCTTATCTGTAATAGCCAATATGGTACTTGAGTTAAGCTTAAAATAGTTATCTAATGCTACTTGAGTATTTCTATATAATAATATTTTTATTTATAAATTAACACTATATGTATCTCGCGACTTCGCTTACATGGACTATAGAAATTAAATCCAGCTTTTTCTGATTTTCCTAGGAATTTCAAAAAAACCTCTCTTAGTTATCTTATCCCCTAAGAACCTTAATGTTTAATTTCCCAAAGCCAGTAATTTTGCTTGTACGTTGTCTGTCAGTCGTTCAATAATGCAAGTTTTATATATAGATGATATATATGTTATTAATAATAATATTGAGGACACCGGGACGCCATGGGACAGCATCTGATTGCATGTGGTGGTTGTTGGTGTGGACTCCACTCAACAACACTTTTTGTTAATGATTCTTATTTTTCCATATTGGCATGAAAAAGAAAAATTGTTGTAAGAGAACGGAGTGTCTTAACACTAAGTTCTCAGGTTCCCTCTGCCTACCCTGCTATATGCGGGTTACAGCGAGAAATTAAAAAAAAATTACAAAGCGTGGCCGAAAAGTCGAGACTTAACAATTTCATGTGGAAAGAAGAGAACGGAGTGTCTTTAAGTATCTTCCTTGCTTGGCAGGAAAAGTTAAAATAATAATAACGCTCTACTAAGACAAAGCCCAGAGTTGTGTGCAATACCCATACATACATACATAGCTTCACGATGTATCCCGCATATAGCAGGGTAGGCAGAGCGAACCTAGTGTTATAACTCTCCGTTCCCCACTTTCCACCGAATTGAGGCATTGCGTGGCGGAACTCAACGCCGCGCTTTGCCTTATTGCCTAACCCAGGGAATGACTCAATATCTCGAATTAAAGAAGAAACGGAGTGTCTTCACAATAAATTCTCTCTGTGTACTGGATACTGTTGTGCTCATAAAAATTAAATAATAGAACATAGGTACATAGCTATATATAAAAATTAATCGTGATCATTTATGACTGATCAATTATGATAAGATATTGTGATTATGATAGATTATTATCAGAAATGCGTTAACGTCTATATAAAGGTGTTGTTGAATGTAAAAAAAAATGAAACAAGTTTTATTAGATCTATCTGATAATATACACGTGACTACTTACTACTAAAAAGTAATATAAATTTAACTTTAAAAAGTACCTTAAATCGTAAATTAAATTACTTAGATAGATGCTACAGTTCCGTGGGAACTAATATTACTGTAGATCATAGCAGGGTATAGTGTCGAGACACTTCATTCGCTGTTCACACCCGCATTCGAGACATTGCGTGTTGAGTGGCGGGATTCAACGCTTTGTTAAACGGGGAATGGAATTGTTGTAAGAGAATGGAGTGTGACACTAGATTCTCTGGTTCCCTCTGCGTACCCTGCTATATGCGGGATACAGCGTGAAGTTAAAAAAAAAAAGAAAGAAGAAGAAGTATCTTTACTCCGAGTGGGCCACAGTGGCTTCATTAGATTAGATATATGTATTAACATTATTTAACTTCAGAAAAATACTTCTTTGATTATTTTAAATTCTTTGATTTTTTTTAATGCCTATCGTGGCGCAGAGGCACAAGCGTGCGACTGTAAACGCGACAGGTTGTGGGTTCGATTCCCACTCCAGGAAATGAAAAGTTTAGTATTTTCATTTTTTGGATTTGGTAACAAGGCAAAGCGCGGCGTTGAGTTCCGCCACTCAGCACGCAATGCCTCAATACGGTGGAAAGTGGGGAACGGAGTGTCTTAACACTAGGTATCCTCTGCCGACTCTGCTATATGCGGGATGCAGCGTGAAGCTATGTATGTATGTATGTATGATTATTTTAAATTATCTTAATACAGAGGAAATGAAAAACAAGAAAAAAGAAAAAAATAACAGATAAACTCCTCTCACCAATAACTAGCCAAACAAATGAGCCATCAATACAATTTTACGTTCAATGTCACACGAGGGAAATGAATTCCTACAGCTTCCTTCCTCTCGCGCGATCTGGCGTATCTCCTGTCTCGTTCGCAGCATCCCTATCGATCCGTGCCCATGACCTTCGTACATAAACAGGGCCCTGACCTTGCGGACTGTGGATCCTTTTTTTCTGTTTTCTTTATATTTTCTTAGTAAATTTGTATATGGATAGTAACTAGATACTTATCGTTATATTATTATGGTTAGATTATTTTTTTTTTTTAAATTCCACGTTTTGCAGGGTAGTTAGTAAGAATTTAGTGTAAAGATTCGAGACATTGAATGTTCACTGGCGAAACTTAACGCCGCGTGTTGTGTTACTAGAGTAGGGAAATTAAAATACATACATAGCTTCACGCTGTATCCCGCATATAACAGGGTAGGCAGAGGGAACCTAACCTAGGTGTTAAGACACTCCGTTCCACACTTTCCGCCGAATTGAGGCATGGCGTGCTGAGTGGCGGAACTCAACGCCGCGCTTTGCCTTGTTACCAAACCCAGGAAATGAAAATACTAAACTTACATTTCCTGGACTGGGAATCGAACCAACAACCTGTCGCGTTTACAATCTCACGCTTATGCCTCTGCGCCACGACAGGCGAAATTAAAATACTTTTGTTGTAATCTTTACTCGGAGTGGGAATCGAACTCACTGCTTTGTTGCCTTATGAGTTGTGGTCTATGGGATAATTCTGATGTATAAGCTTTATTACTGTAGAATGTCATACTAGATAATTATTACTTACAAAGTATTTCTAATTGCTTCTAAAAGTCTTCACTTCGCCCACGGAATTTTCCCTAAGTTTTAGCCGGTATGATTAATTATTTGGCAATTTATTACTATAGTAATATTTGAATTTTAATCTTAATAAATTATGAACATCAAATATTAATGATTTTAAATGTATAGACGTTTATCTTTCGTTATATAATGACCAAATTACATAAATTCTTTATAAACTGTAATCTATGTGTTATTCATAAGATATTTTTTTTGGTGATTTTGTTTGGTGGTAGGAGGTTCGTCCTCCGTCTGGCTCGCGACCACTATCATGTCAAAGACGAACCGCCAAATATCTTATGATGTGTTCCGGTTCGATGGCATGTAAGCCAGGTTTTCCCCTCTCCCACCCATCCTTTCCCTAAAATGTAGTGGTTCCGATAGCGGACTACTACATTGTCCTCCCCTTCCATTTGTATCCTCTAGGTTGGCAACGCATCTACAACGCCTCTGGTGTTGTAGATGTTCATGGGCGAAGGTAACCACTTACCATCAGGTGGTCCTTTTGCTCGTTTGCCATCAGTTATCCATAAAAAAAAAAAAAAAATCATGTTACTTCCTTTACGAACTTTCGCATTTATTATATTAGTAGAATAGGTAAACTAAACTGAGAAATTTTGACAGTCAAATATTTTTTGTTTTTCTTTAGCTTCACGCTGTATTCCGTATATAGCACAGTAGGCTGAGGGAACCTGAGAACCTAGTGTAAGACACTTTGTTCTTTTTCCAAAATGCCGTTCTCTGCTTTCCGCCGAGTTGAGCCATTGCGTGCTGAGTGGCGGAACTCAACGCCGCGTTGCCGTGCTACCACACCCAGAAAATAAAAATACTAAATATTATTAAATTTTCATTTCCTGGAGTGGGAATCGAGCCCACAAACTGCCGCGATTACAGTCACACGCTTGTGCCTCTGCGCCACAGAATTTTGTACCCCTTTTAACGAAAATTACGCGGACGCAGGAGCATGAAATTTGGAAACACTTATAGTTTATATAGCGAAAAAGTGCAGAATGATAATATCTTTTTAAAATAATGCATGAAAAATATATTAAATCAATAAAATAAATGTTACACACACTACCATGGTTTGACATCCATGTTTACATAATGTGACATATACGTTGCTTGGCAACGCGTTGTTAACGCGTCAACAGGTACTCTAGTTCAAATAAAAGTTCATTAAAGAAACTTTATTGATAGATGCCAAATAAGTCATCAAAAAATAAAATTTAAGAAAATTCCGTAAGCGAAGTGAATAGCTTTTAGGAGCAATTAGAAATTCTCGGAAGTCATAATTATCCTACTCATTTTAACTGTGGGAAGGAATTGGGGGAAACAATATTGCATGGCATTATTGTTATATGAGTACGGGCGTCATTAGGTGGGATGGCGTTTATAATGAGCTTTGGGGATTATGTTTGTTATTATTTAATATTATATTAATTCTCCACTCTAGTAAGAGAAATGCGGCGTTGAGTTCCGCCACTCAATACGCTATTCAGGCGGAAAGCAAAGAGTATTTTTTTTAAGTTTTAAAGTGTTAATCACACACTTAGGAAACAAAAAACATATTTAGAAAACGTATAAAAATTTGAACGCAGCGGGACTCGAACCCGCGCCTCTCGGAAACCGTCTAAGCGCAGAGCGCTACCACTAAGCCATGCGTTCAATATCCGGCTGCGCCGAAATTTTTAGTCATAAATAAATATTAATAAATTATGTAATTATTAAAAATAAATAAATTATGTTTTTCGTTTCCTAAGTAAAATTTTGAACTTTAAAACTTGTATTTTATTTTTATCCCCATTAAATTAACCTACAACCAATCGCCTGTCGTGGCGCAGAGGCACAAGCGTGCGACTGTAAACGCAAAAGGTAATGGGTTCGATTCCCACGTGAAGGGGTTACACGGGAAGGGAAGTTAAAAAAAAAACAAAATACCAAACGTCTTTATAATCAGGCAGTTACTCAGTACTCTACGATGGCCTCACTAAACGGAGCCTTCAAATATATATTAATATAACTTTAAGAAAATATCAACTTATAAACAAGTATCAAATTATAAACTAAATTATTGGCTTACTATATTACCTGTCAAGCGCTGATTCGATCTGTAACGATAATATTAGCGAGGCGGTTATTATCTAACACAAATACAGTTTACCAATATTAACTTTAGTAATGGTTAGTAAATGGGTATGTCTTAGTGTATATGAAGGTCGTGGGTTCAATTCCTATATAAAGTAAAATTTTTGTTTAGTTTAGTTGTGTATAATAATAATAATAATAATAAAGCCTTTATTAACAATCTGAAATTTACATACAATATATATATAGTTTTAAATTTTTGACACCGGTAAAGATTGTTTTGCCTTAGCATAGGCCTCCCCCAAACCTTTCCACAAGACCCGATCGTGGGTTTTCCTCATCCACAGCGTGCCCGCGGCCGCTTTAATGTCCTCCTCCCATCTTTTCTGTGGTCTTCCTCTCTTTCTCTTTCCCTCTCTAGGGTACCATTCTACCACCTGTTTTGCCCATTTGTTCATTTTACTTCTAATAAGATGTCCTGCCCATTTAAATTTTAGCTTCCTGACAGTGTATGATACTTCTACAGTATTTGTTTTTTGACGAATAACATTTAGGTTAACTTTATCTTTTCTTTTTATATTAAGCATACTTCTTTCCATGCTGTGTTGACAGACTTGTAATTTCTTTATATTTTGTACAGTTAAGGCCCATGTCTGGCAGCCATAAGTCATGGTAGGAAGTATACTTACTTACTTACTACTTACTTCCTTAGTTGTGTATATGAAATTATTTTTTATACAGTACTACTTGAAATGCAGGCAATGCCTTAATTCGACGGAAAAAGGGAAACATACATACATAGTTTCACGCTGTATCCCGCATATAGCAGGGTAGGCAGAGGGAACCTAGTGTTAAGACATTCCGTTCCTCACTTTCCGCCGAATTGAGGCATTGCGTGCTTTGTGGCGGAACTCATTTCCGACTTTGCCTTGTTACCAAACGAAAAACCCAGGAAATGAAAAATTCCATTTCCTGGAGTGGGAATCGAACCCACAACCTGTTTTTATGTGAAATATTTATTTTATAAAATTGATATATTTCTTATACGTTATTTTGTAATATAATGTATTATTAATCCGTCTATATAGTAATTGAGTGGTTACCAAAGTCCATAAGGTAATCAAGTTAGCGTTTATTACTTGCGAGGCAACACGTGTACGTTAGAAACATCTGCCACTGTACGATCTTCATTAACTAATCTAAGATTAACTTATACTAAAATAAAAGCTCAAGGTTGTTAAGTTTTTTTATGTAGAAAATATGTAAAAGAAACAATACTAAATTATGGCATAATTAAAGTTTATGGGAAGAAAGTGGGGAACAGAATTGTTGTAAGAGAACGGAGTGTCTTAACACTAGGTTCTCTGCATACTCTGCTATATGCGGGATACAGCGTGAAGCTAAAAAAACTAATTTTATGTTTAATCCATATATCATCATATATTATGTACTGGCTAAAAATAATCAAATTAAAAAAAATAAGAAAGGTTAACATTTCTCACCTGTTTAGTTAACCATTTTTCATCTAGTACTTATTTGAAACACTTATTTTTCTTCTTTTTGTAAAATAGATTTATAATAGAAAGTTACTTTTTGGTGGTAGGAGGTTCGTCCTCCGTCTGGCTCGCGACCACTATCATGTCAAAGACGAACCGCCAAATATCTTATGATGTGTTCCGGTTCGATGGCATGTAAGCCAGGTTTTCCCCTCTCCCACCTATCCTTTCCCCAAAATGTGGTGGTTCCGATAGCGGACTACTACATTGTCCTCCCCTTCCATCTATATCCTCTAGGTTGGCAACGCATACAACATCTCTGGTGTTGTAGAGGTTCATGGGCGAAGGTAACCACTTACCATCAGGTGGTCCTTCTGCTCGTTTGCCATCCTTTATCCATAAAAAAAAAAAAACTACAAATTTTAACATATTTGTAATAACAATTTCCAGGCAGTGCGGATGTCGGGCGGAGGCGGCGGCGCGGGGCTGATGTCGTGCGTGCGCGAAGGCTCCCTCGAGCCGCCCTACCGACCGCCGCACGCCGAAAACAGTACTCATGGTATGTTGTTTTATTATTTTATCAACTGGGAATAGAACCTGTTATGACTGTTGAAGCAAGATCACTTATAGGCTAACTTAATGAATTATAATTTTTAATTCGACTTCTAAGTAAAGGAAAAGGTTCTCAAGTCGACAGTATTTTTCGTGTGTCTTGTGTTTCTGCATAACTTTTTACTGAGCGCACCAATTTTGATGAGCTTTTATTATATAATGCTTTTCATGTGATCCCATTTTAATTCGTTAAGTTATGATGAATGATTTTTGAGTTATTTGTAATAATTTTAACATTTATTAGAGCATTTAACTTGAAAACAGCTTCCTTTGTTTTTGCTAAAATTTTTATTATTTTAAGTATTGTTTAAAAAATAAGTTATTATTGCTGGTCAAAGGAGCGGCATATAATTATAAATATAAATATGATATGATTTCGAAATGATTATTCAATTAAAACATAATTTATTATTCCAAATTTAATTGTGTAATATGTGCAATTATTATTAATACACACAATCATAAATTTAAAAAAAACACACATAAACATAACAAAATTACACATATTTTCCCCATTTCTAGGCGAAGGGCGAACAGGTCGGTTTCTACGTGGCTTACGGCGCATGTTCAAGCGCCGCACGCGCACTGACAGCTCCCCCGACCCTAAGAGTAGTTCCACCAGCGAGCTGCTGGACACTGAGCGCCATACGAGAAGGAAGTTAGTATTTATATATATTTTTTTTACTTATCATTTTCGGATTTACCAGCAGGCTAGACTGAAGCCTAGGCCGGTTTTTTGGGAGGGGCAAAGTCTAGTAAGATTTGCAAAGAAAAACTGCAGTGGCTTGTAATGAATTGATTTTATCATATTTATATTGCTTTTTATCTAAAATAGTCGAATGGGGAACTTGTTTAAAGAGAACGGAGTGTCTTAACACTAGGTTCTCTGGGTTCCCTCTGGCTAGCTTTCTATGTGCGGGATACAGCGTGAAGCTATATATGTGTGGTACACTTTTTTTGTGTCCCTGACCGTTACAGAAAGGAAGTTATGGGGTCACAACTCACAACCCTTAACAAAAAATATTTTTCCATGATGACCACTTTGGCACAGTGTATCGGCTTCTACTGTAAACACGATTGATTGTGGGTTTGAACTCATCCGATCATTTGATTGAATAGAAATTAATTATTTTAATTTTCCACTATGATTAGACTAAGCGCGTCATAGAGTTTCACCACTTAATATCAATGTCTCTATATAGGGCGAAAAGCGAGGAACGGAGAGTTTTGGCACTGGGTTCTATCTAATTATATAATAAAAAACATGAACTTATAATAAAAAATAAATATAAACATACTCAGAATAAGATTTGAGTTTATATTACCATTATCTGTAGTCATTAAAGATACAGCTTCACTGCTATTATTTAACTTAATTAATGTAATTATGATATAATAATAGAAGTTATGCATAATTACACTAGACATACTATCTCTTAGTATGATGATTAATTAAATTTATTCACCGACTACAAAAAAAGAGGTTATCGACTGTATTTTTTTATGTGTTACCGCATAACTTTTTATTGGGTGAACACTGCTGGTGGAAATCGAACTCACAACCCTCAAAATTTAAAGTCAGATACCACGTTGGCCTGGATGGCACAATGGATAATTATTCAATAATTATTAATTTACAGGGAACTAATTTTTAAAAACACATCAATAAACTAAGCATAGCAAAAAGTGATGTTGTTAAAGTTATACAATTTTCGTTGTACTTCGAAAGGTTTTGAAAAACAAAACACTAAATGAAACTTGAGAATTATTAATACTATATGTAAAACCTGTCGTAGCGCAGTGGCACAAACGTGCGACTGTATACGCGACAGGTTGTTGGTTCGATTCCCACTCCAGGATATGGAATTTTTCATTTCCTGAAGTAACAAGGCAAAGCGCGGCGTTCAGCTCCGCCACTCAGCACGCAATGCCACAATTCGGCGGAAAGTGGAGAACGGAGTGTCTTAACACTAGGTTCCCTCTGCCTACCCTGCTATATGCTGGATACAGCGTGAAGCTATGTATGTATAAATACGTGAAACAAAAACTTTATACTCCTTTCTACTAAAATTACGTGGACGGAGGAGCATGAAATTTGGCATACTTATAGTTCATATAGAGAATGCAGAATGTTAATATATTTTTTAAATAATGCATAAACAGTATATGAAATTAATAAAATAAATGTTACACACACTACCATGGTTTGACATCCATGTTTATACAAAGTGACATATACATTACTAAAAACAACGCGTTGTTAACGCGTCAACGGGGGCACTATTACTATTAATTACACTGTAATTATTTATATGTGTTACTGCTTAACCTCTTATTGGATGTACCAATTTTGATGATCCTTTATTTATGATAGCTAGTGCTTCGGATGTGGTCATATTTAAACTTAGTAACAAAAGCTTGGTAACGTTTGAAATTAAAACACCTAGCGCCATCTTACAAATAAATTATAAAATAGTGAATCTAGACTAGATGTCGTTGTTTGATACTAAATTTTTTTTTGTAACTTCACGCTGTATAGCAGGGTAGGCAGAGGGAACCTGAGAACCTAGTGTTAAGACACTCCGTTTCACTTACAACAATTCCGTTCCCCACTTTCCGTCGAATTGAGGCATAACTTACTAAATTAATTAATAAATTAATTAATTATACTTAAATTTACATTTTCTATATATATGTTCTTGTTTTCTATCCGAAATCGAAACAGTACGTGTTAAATGGTGGAGCTTAACGCCGTGCTTGCATACATATGATTAAAACTTCGATACCCACTTGAAGAAATTTTATATAAATTATTGTCATCTATATATTAATACGTGAAGGAAAAACTTTGGATAACTTTTTACGAAAATCATGTCGACGGAGGAGAATGAAACTTGGTACGCTTATAGTTTATATAGAAAAAGGGTGCACAATGATAATATCTTTTTAAAATAATGCATAAAAGATATATTAAATTAATAAAATAAATGTTACACATACTATCACGGTTGGATATGCATGTTTATATAAAGTAACATATACATTCAAAGACAACGCGTTGTTAACGCGTCAATGGGAACTCTAGTACCCTTAATTTAGTAAAATAAAACACGGCGTTGAATTCCACATTTCAACACGCAATATATCATAAGGAAGGTGAACAACGAAGTGTTTAACGCTAGGTTCTCTATCCGTGTATTAAGCTAAAAAATATAATTATATTTTCTTTTCCTGGGTTTGGTAACAAGGCAAAGCGCGGCGTTGAGTTTCGCGGGTAACGGAATTGTTGAAAGAGAATGGAGTGTCTTAACACTAGGTTCTCTGGTTCGCTCTGCCTACCCTGCTATATGCGGGATACAGCGTGAAGCTATGTTTGTTTGTTTGTCTAAAAAATATATACTTTTACAGAGAGGGCGCATACGGCAGTGGACTATCTGTTTCACACGACTCTGTCTTCACCGGCGAGAGATCAGACGAATCAAGCGACGAGAGGCCTGCCCTTGCACAGGTTGCATCTTCACATCGGGTGAGTTATATACATATGTATATATAAATTTTCTATTTTTGTTGTGTTTTATAATATAAATAAGTTAAGGAAATTCCTTTAGTTAAAAAACGACGGTTTCACTCCGGGAGTGTCAGCAGAAGTGAAAAATAATTTTTATTATGGCAGAGTAGGAAACGCACACGTGGAACATTCAAACGGAACAAAAATCTAAAGCCAATAACTAATTATCGAACGGATTTAACAATTGAATTGAAACGCTTACGTCAAAACCCTTTGCAAACTATCACCGAAACTCTTGATTTTATTTCTAAGAATAATAAATTATCTGTTTTTTTCTTTTTATTATATTGTCAAAGTTCACAGGCATGACCTCTTACGAATTTTCGGTCAGGGTCATGTGTCCTGACACAAGTTTAACATTTTCTACCCATAACAAAAAAGTTTCCAACGCAGCTAAAGAAGATTTCCCTTCAAACATATGCAAACGCCGAAGTTTGAAAATTAATACACTTAAAGTGCATATGAAGGCATATTATTGATACGACCTCTGCAATCTATGATACATTTTTTAAACTTGTTACTACTAGTAGTGTAATGTAGTGAAGATAGATGGCGTTAGTTGTCCATATATTTTTAATGCTTGTGCTAATATATTTTTTTAACTACACGCTGTATCCCGCATATAGCAGGCTAGGCAGAGGGAACCAGAGAACCTAGTGTTAAGACACTCCATTCTCTTTCTACAATTCCGTTCCCCACTTTCCATAATAAATAATTGAATATTGAATTGTATAAACTATACGGAAAACGGAGTGTCTTAACACTTGGTTGTCTGGTTCCCTCTGCCCACCCTGCTATGTGCGGGATACAGCGTGAAGCTAAAAAAACTAAAATAAGCAAGTAATAAAAAATTGATAACGCCTGTTGTTGTGCAGAGGCACAAGCGTGCGACTGTAAACGCGAGAGGTTTTGGGCCCGATTCCCACTCCAGGAAATGGAATTTTTCATTTCCTGGGTTTGGTAACACGGCAAAGCGGGGCGTTGAGTTCCGCCACTCACCACACAATGCCTCAATTCGTAAAATGGGGAATAGAGTCTCTTAACACTAGGTTCCTTCTGCCTACTCTGCTATATGCGGGATACAGCGTGAAGCTAAAAAAAATTTTTGTTTCATTTTAAAAAGCTACTATCACTCGGCATATAACATATAAGTGTGCCAAGTTTCATGCTCCTTCGTCCGCGCAATTTTCGTATAAAGGGGTCCAAAGCTCTTGCTTCACGTTCCTTCATACATTTTTTATTAATTTTTTTCTTTTTTTAACATCACGCTGTAACCCTCATATAGCAGGGTAGGCAGAGGGAACCTAGTGTTAAGACACTCCATTCTCTTTCAACAATTCCGTTCCCCACTTTCCGCCGAATTGAGGCATTGCGTGTTGAGTGGCGGAACTCAGCGCCGCGCTTTGCCTTGTTACCAAACCCAAGAAATGAAAATACTAAATTTTACATATCCTTGAGTGGGAATCGAACCCACAACCTGTCGCGTTTACAGTCGCACGCTTGTGCCTCTGCGCCATGATTTTAGTATTAATACGTGTTAAGTGCTAATTATAAATTTACCTACATTCTGTATATAGGCTAGACACTTAGAAGGCGTATTTAACGTAGGTGTTGTTGACCGTGTAATGAATATCACCTGAGCCGGAGAATACAAACTACGAAATAATTAATTTAACTTCATATAGTTATTAATATATGAAATATTATTATAAAAAGACTATGTATGTGGCGCAGTAGGACTGAAAGACCGTAGACACGATTGGTTGTCGATTTGATTCCCATTCGTGAAATGTTTTTTTTTCGCTCTGACAAGACAAAGCGCAGTGTTCATATTTGGCAATTAATGTCACGATTTTTTGCGAAATGTGAAGAACGGAGTGTCTTAACACTAAGGTCTCTCTGACTATCCTATTATGGAGATGAAAACATGAAAGTATACAAGTTTATTGCACACTTACCCAAGAAAACAAAATATAAATTAAACAAAAAAATAAAAACTAAATATCACATAAACACGCAATGCCTCAATTCGGCGGAAAGTGGGGAACAGAGTGTCTTAACACTAGGTTCTCAGGTTCCCTCTGCCTACCCTGCTATATGCGGTATACAGCGTGAAGCAAAAAAATATATAACGAATAAAATATAACAAATAAATTAATTAATTAACGCCTCTCTTGGCGCAGAAGCATAAGCGTGCGACTGTAAACGCGACAGCTTGTGGGTTCTATTCCCACTTCAGGAAATGGAATTTTTCATTACCTGGGTTTGGTAACAAGGCAAAGCACGGCTTTGAGTTCCGCCGCTCAGCACGCAATGCCTCCAATCGGCCGAAGGTTGGGAACGGAGTGTCTTAACACTAGGTTCCCTCTGCCTACCCTGCTATATGCGGGATACAGCGTGAAGCTTAGAAAAGAATATATATTAAATTAAACGATCATTTAAAATCTATAACCTAAACTCAAATTTCAATAAAAGTTAAACAAAAACAAAACCAAAACACCAAGTCATTAAGCATCGAAAGTTCCAAACGGTGTCAAGTTTACTTCCGGTTCAAATACTCGTACTATGCAAAGTCGCCTTGTTCGTACTATGACAAGTTGTTTTATCACTTTCTGTACAAAACTACTGTGTTGCACGGAATCTATTATTTGTATGTATGTCGTGGAGCAGAGGCACAAGCGTGCGACTGTAAACGCGGCAGGTCGTGGGTTCGATTCCCACTCCAGGAAATGGATTTTTTTATTTTCCTGGGTTTGGTAACAATGCAAAGCGTGCCGTTGAGTACCGCCACTCAGCACCCATTCCCTCAATTCGGCGGAAAGTGGGAAACGGAGTGTCTTAACACTAGGTTCCCTCTGCTTACCCTGCTATATGTGGGATACAGGGTGAAGCTATGTATGTATGAATGTATTTAAATCTATAATTTGTACACGGTAGAGGTAGGCGTGAGAGGTATAACAGCGAAATCTCTCTATAATCTACTAAAACATCTCGGCCTGTCAAGAAATATTAACAGGTAATTTCTAGCACATATTTCGAAGACGGCATAAGTACAATCTTTTCAAAATTGGGTAGGTAGAGAGACGAGCGCGCATTGTGGAGGTGAGCGAGGTAAATAGGACCACATCAGAAGTACTAACTATCATATAAAAAGGAATCATCAAAATCGATTCACCCACAAAAAGAGAAGCACTTCCTTTTTTGTAAGTCGGTTATAAAATAAATATAATACCTATTACTCACCGGAAACAGTATTTATACGTATAATTTATATTAATTTAAAAGCTCCATCTGGCAAACTTCAATGAAGACGGAATCCTAAATTGATGTTATCTGAAGAGCACTCGAGCGCATTCGTGCAAATATTGATATTTATGTCAATTGCTCGAATGATTTGCCATTAAATATGGTTAAACGTATTTACGACTGTCTCGTTGTTTGTACGTTGTATTTATGGCTATTTTTAACTAACTCCAAAAAAGAAGAGTGAGAACCTGTTTTTATATGGTAGCTAGTGCTTCTCGTATGGTCCCTTTTTAATTTAATTAAGATCTGACGGCTAGTTTTTGAGTTATTCGTAATATTTTATTGGAAGTTGGTTTTTTTTTTGTTTAAATCTTAATTATTGAAACTTTACTTTTGTAAGACACTCAAAAATAGATTCAGCGATAATTAAATTAAATTTAATAAAGTACAAAAAAAATCATTAAAATCAGGCGATCGTGGCGCAGTAACATAATGTCTCGCAGAAAACACGATTAATTACGGATTCGATGTCCGTTTAGGTTAATAATTATAATTATATTACTAGTATTTCGCCAATCTGGTAAGACAAAGCGCTTCAAAAGGCCATTTTCATATAAAAAGAAATTTGAAAATTTTACGCTTATTTACGTTTAAAAACGCCTGTCGTGGTCAAAGGCACAAGCGTGCGACTGTAAACACGACAAGTTATGGGTTCGATTCCCACTCAGGAAAAGTAATTTTTCATTTCCTGAGTTTGGTAACAAGGCAAAGCGCGGCGTTGAGTTCCGCCACTCAGCACGCAATGCCTCAATTCGGTGGAAAGTGGGGGACAGAGTATCTTAACACTAGGTTCCCGCTGCCTACCCTGCTATATGCGGGATACAGAAAGAAATGAAGCTATGTATGTATGTATGTATGTATATTAACATAGATTTTAATAGAATGTAATTTGTACTATAAACAATATCGACTGTTCTCACAATATTATGACAGTTCTTATATAAAACTTGGCAAGCTCTGCCTATATCTTTGTTAAAGGGTAACATAAAACTGCTATTCAGTACCCGGCCTTTATTAAGATGGAATACATCCAAGGAACGGTTTTCTTACATCTCATGAAAATATGAAAATGAATTTTTGCTGAAAATATTACTGTGGCTGACTGTATAGAGAGAGATTATTGCAGGTTCGATTCCCACTCAGGCAAATTAGTATATTTAAATTATTTAAGTTTCTCCAAAAATAAAATAATTAATTTATGATAAAAAATATTATTTTTATATTAATACTGCAAGTATTTTAAAGAATAATACAGTAAAAATGAAGCCTGCGTGGCGCAGTGAGACATCGTCCGACTGTGATGCGAGTGGTTATTGTTTCAATTCTTGGGAAGTGGGGAACGGAGTGTCTTAACACTAGGTTCCCTCTGCCTTCCCTGCTATATGCGGGATACAGCGTGAAGCTATGTATGTAAATTAACTTTTCCCCACTATGATGAGGCAAAGCGCGGCGTTGATTTTTGCCTCTCAGTACTTAATGTACGAATTAGGACAACACTGGTCAACGGAGTGTCTTGACATTAAGTTCTCTTTAATTACCCTTCAATGCGGTATAAAACGTAAAGCTATTTCAGCTTTAACACGCAGCGTAACCCAACGCTGCGTTTTGCCTAACTAGACATAGTAGTATAGTATACATCTCTACTATGCGGTACAAAACGTAAAGCTATTTCGGCTTTAACACGCAGCGTAACCCAACGCTGCGTTTTGCCTAACTAGACATAGGGAACATCTTTTCTATAAATATGAATGATTTCCTTGTGGGATTTGAACACACAACACGTTGACGTCATCAAGACGTCAATGTTGATATATATTTAGAATTGTTGTTAGGAATATTTCCTTAATTCCAGTAAATATTGACTCATAAACATTGAGCCTAATGATGTATTTTTATGTATTACTAAATTAACAAGGCCATTGTGGCGTAGTGGGATAGTGCCTGACTTTTAACGCCACTGGTTGTGGGTTCGATTACCACTCGGAAGTAAGATTTTTTTTTTTCACTTCACGCTATATCCCGCATATAGCGGGGTAGGCAGAGGGAACCAGAGAACCTAATGTTAATATACTCTATTCTCATTCAACATTTCCGTTCCCCATTTTCCATCGAATTGAGGCATTGCGTGTTGAGTGGCGGAACTCAACGCCACGCTTTGCCTTGTTACCAAACCCAAGAAATGAAAATACATACTAAATTTTACATTTCCTGAGGTGGGAATCGAACCCACAACCCGACGCGTTTACAGTCGCACGCTTGTGCCTCTGCGCCACGACAGGCGTTAAGGCGTTAAGTATGATTTAAATATATTAAATTAGTTCCATTTCTTCGTTATGGTAAGAGAACGGCGTTGAGTTTCGCAAATTAACGGGTAATGTATCGATATCAGGTGGCAAGTGAAGAACAGAGTGTCTTGACACTATGTTCTTAGCGGGAAAAAGCGTGAAGGTCAACAAATATAGCATTCGATAACGTACCAAACCACTGCGATATATGGTATAACTTGTTTACCTAGAGCTTGGTGACTTTGAATTGTAGCAGATGTTTCAATCTACGATAGTTATTTTTACCTTTATAAAACCATATCTGTTGATGGGACTTAGTGACATTATTTAGAAAGGCAGAGTGTCTTAACTCTATTTTTCCTATCTATGTGGGGAAAAAGCTTGAAGTTAAACTTAATATAAAATTTAATCTATATATATATATATATATATATATATAAACGTACACGCGAAACTACTGGTCATTGACAGCTGAAATTTGGCATGTAAGTTACTTGGGGAGTATGCAAGCGCTAAGAGAGGATTTCTCGTAATTGCTAGGATAACGGGAGAAAATGGGAAGTTGTTGTTAGTTAGTCCATGCACATAACTCAGCACGTAATGCCTCAATTCGGCGGAAAGTGGGGAACGGAGTGTCTTAACACTAGGTTCCCTCTGACTACCCTGCTATATGCGCGATACAGCGTAAAGCTATGTATGTATGTATTCCATGCAAACGAAGTCGTAGGATACTGCTAGTGCTTACATAACTTTAGTGAGCTTACACAATATTAGTTCCCATTACATTCAGTTGGTAACCTCATAAGCTAACCAATACAATTTTATATAAAAATATACACATATATACATACAACTTTTTGTTTTCCTTCCATCCGTTGAGATGAGATGAATCATCCAGTATTCCTCGAGCGCTCGTCGCCGGCTATCGCGTCTAACAAAATAAAATATAAAAGCGAAACGTGCTTAGTTTTTACTTTAAAACTTTGTTTTTTAGTGAAATCTATATTAAATAGTGTGAAATAGTGAAAAAAGAGTGTTTTTTGCTGTTTTTAGTGATATTTTTATGTAATATATACGCAGTATATGTATTATTATTTATTACTTATATACGTATACTAGTATATCGTTTCCAAAGTGAGTCTTTTAAGGAAATTTTAACCAAAGAAGAAATCAGAATTAAGTCTCCTATCTCTCCTCTAAGTGGAGAAAACAGAGAGATTTTTCCATATATATACATTTTTTTTCTCGTTCAAATAAGGTGATTTAGGCTGAGTTATGTATGAGTCATTGCAACGAATCGATATACACGTAACTTGGCCCAATAGCTTGACATTGGTTGTGCTGTAATGTCACTTGTCAATTAAACGCAGCTTCGGTGAATTTATCCGACTTCCAAAAAGGATGGTCCCCAATTCACTGTATTTTTTTATATGTGTTACCGCATAACTTACTGGATGAACCAATTTTGATAACACTTATTTTATATGATAGCTAAAGTTTCTGATGTGGTCCCATTCAAATTTAATTAAGATCAGACGAGTAGTTTTCGAGTTATTCGTAATTCGAAATTTGACTTTTTAATATTTTATTTTCGAAGTCGGTTTTCTTTTTTTATTGAAATATTAAATCATATCTTAATTAATCTGTATATTTTGGTTTAATATTGACCTTATATAAATAAACGGATAATTTTTATATCAATTTAATTAAAAAAAAAAAAAACTACAAACTTGAGTAGCTTTAGCTTCACGCACTATTACGCATAGTAGGGTAATCAAAGAGAACTTAATGTTGAGTCACTCTGCTCCGACGGAACTCAACGCCGCGCTTGTCTGTTCTTTACTTTATGATGACCAATTAGGTAATAAAAAGCAGAACCGATATCCAGACTTTTTCTATAATAACTTGATTGAAACAAAATGATATTAGAACCTGCTCCTATCGTATCTATACCAATATGTATATTAAAATTAAAATAATATCATAAGCCTTCATGGCTCAGTGGTAAAGAACCTGACTGTAAACACAATGATTGTAGATTGTATCCTTCCGTTAATACAAAGTGCGGCGTTAAATTCCGCTACTTAACACGGAGTGTATGTTGAGCAGAAAACAAAGCACGGAATGTCTTAACACTATGTTCTTTCTGCCCTGCTTTACTGGAAAAAGCGTAGAGTAAAAAATATGTTAATATAAGGCATACCAAGGTGTGTAACATTTTTTATCATTTCAACATTCTAGCCACTTGCTTTCCATATTTGATAATTTTATACTAAGTTAGAAGCGATAGCTTCACGCTTTATCTCTCATAGCAGGGTAGAGATAACATCATTCTAAGACACTCCATTCATTACTTACTGCCCAAATTCTAGCTTATGATTATTGACGGAACTTAAAGCAGCACTTCGTTTTACCAGAGCGAAAAAATAAAAAAATATATATATATATATTTTAATCATTCACCCGAATGGGAATCGAATCCACAACCGACGCTTTTACAGATAGACGCTATCCAATTGCGTCGCGATGACCCCTTTTATATACTAAGTTATAGTAATATAATTATATATATTTACGCATTTTTCCTTATATGAGGACAACCTAATGCAACTTATTCTGAAATTAGCTTAGCGATCATATACAGAGGTTACATGCTAGTTGGCGGAACTCAACCCCGCGCTATATTTAACTAGACTAGAGAAATACCTATAGAATAAACTTCCCTAAGTGAGATTCGAACCTGTTATCATCTCGTGGACATAAAATGATGATTTTACATAAAAATAAAAACTATTTTCGTCTAAAAATATCTAATAATACAAGCGAAAAACTGAGCTATATTAAAACGTATCGTTACGAGATTCAAGTTTGTAACCGGTTTTATAGCTTTTGGTGTAATTCTTATTGATTGCAGTTTTTTTATGATGAGGCCAAAGTGAGAATGTTTATAACTTTTCTTATAATAATATTATATTTAAATCATTTTCGTTTCACGTTTAAAGCCTGTCGTGGCGCAGAGGCACAATCGTGCGACTGTCAACGCGACAGTGTTGTGGGTAAGATTCCCACTCCAGGCAAAGGCCAGCAAGGCAAAGCGCGGCGTTAAGTTCCGCCACTCAGCACGCAATGCCTCAATTCGGCGGAAAGTGGGGAGAGAAGTGTCTCAACACTAGGTTCCCTCTGCTTGCCCTACTATGCGAGATACAGCCTGAAGCTATGTATGTATGTATGTACTCATATGTTTGTATGTATTTTCGTTTCTCCGCTTTAGCATATCATAAATATATTCAATATAAAAAATTCAACATAGCAGGATTTGAACCTATAAACCCTGTTAATTTCAATTTTTATACTTGCATTTTATTACATATACTAATAGCCAATAAATTTTATATTCTCAACAAACATTTTCCCCCTAATTGAACAAAACTCAGACACGCGCTTATTATTTAACACAAGGCGTTAACGATCGCACGTGTCAATTACGAATGGAATAGAACTTGGCTGCTAGCGCTGCTCTTGTATTAGTTTTATTGACGTCTAAGTACTAAACTGCTTGAACTTTGCTTTTTATTTTTGTCCTCATATTTACTTATTTTTGAAACCGACTTCAAAACACGGAGGTTCCTAAAGCGACTGTATTTTTTGTGTTACTGAATAACTTTACTGGTTAAACCAATTTTGATGATTCTTTTTTTATATGATAGCTAGTGCTTTAAATGTGATCCATGATATTAAGTTAAGATCTAACAAGTAGTTTTTGAGTTATTCGTAATAATTTTACTATTTAATGCATTTTAGTTGAAGTCGTTTTTCTTTTTTGTTAATTATTATTTTTACTGATCTTAACTTGGTTTATTTTGCTATGAAATAGATAGAAAAAAGTATAGGTTAAAAAACCACAGATCTGTGCTAATATCCATACTAATATTTATAAACGGGAAAGTTTGTTTGTGTGTTTGTTTATCCTTATTTCAGCAACGAAGCGATGTTGTGTTTGTTATAAGTGGAAAGATTTCATATTTTTTTATAATAATGAATTACTAGTGACCCCGTTGACGCGATAACAACGCGTTGCCTATCAACGTTTATGTCACTTTGTATAAACATGTATAACAAACCATGGTAGTGTGTATGTGTAAGACAACGCGTTGTTAACGCGTCAACGGGGACTCTAGTAATTAAAAATATTGGATTTCTGCAACTCATCTCTATATAAACTTCAACTATGCCAAATTTTATTCTCCTACTGTCATAAATAAAAAAGTGTTCCAAAGTATTTGCTTCGCGTATTATTATACATATATATATATTTTTTAACTTCACGCTGTAACCCGCATATAGCAGGGTAGACAGAGGGAACCAGAGAAACCTAGTGTTAAGACACTCCATTCTCTTTCAACAAATCCGTTCCCCGCTTTCCACCAAATTGAGGAATTATTATACATAATTACTAAAAAGACAGCTTCACGCTTTGTCCCACATAGTATCAGAGTGAACCTAGAGTCAAGACACTCCGTTCACCGCTTCGTAATACTTATATATATATTTTTTCAACAATAAATAGTAATTTTCATAATTTAATACATAATTGCAAAGCACCATATTAACGTAATATATGTATAAGAATAATTATCATAATAAAAACCAATTTAATTAAGAATAACCGTATCACAAAATATTATCTCGCTTAGAAAGTAAAAACTACGGTCGGAGGATCCAGCGCTCAGTATCGTTTCGCTTCTTGGTCTGACTTTCCAAAATATATGCGCGCGTTCACTGTGTTAGTCATTTACATATAGAAAAATAGATTTTTTTAAATAAAAAAAAATTAGTGTTAATATAAAAAAATATATATTCTAATATTTTTTTTTATTGTTACAAGTGTAAAGTGTTTTCTAGTTAAGTTTTAATAAGTGCAAGTGTATATAATTTGTCAAAATGACTAGATCTATAAAAGAAGCTATACGCAGCTTCTGGAATATAGCGTGGCTGTTCACAACTAAAGTGTTTTTGGTAATTATTATTATTTTATATGTTGATAGAGACATCTAATGTATAAATGATATAGATATCACATGTTTAAAATAGTGATTTACAATGTCTGAATATTTTTTAAATATATTTTTTTATAACTAGATACATTATTTTCAAAGTTTTGTAAAATTGTTAAGCCTTTTCTTTCACGATAATTGATTTATTGCGTATGTTTATTAACGAAAGTGTTGTTAGTAATTATTTGTTTAATTTTTATATATTGGTAGAGACTTCTAATGTATATATAATATTTAGACGATAGAGATGTCTAATGTTCAAAATAGTGACGTACAATGTCTGAATATTTATTCAAATTATTTTTTATATAACTAACACACATATATTTTTTTTGCTATTTTAATTGAAATTAATGATCTCTAGATTGTATAATATTTTTTTAAGCAAAATAAGTAAAAACTGGAAGAAAGTTCATACAAAACTTCATTTCTTTCACGATAATCGATTAATTGCTTGCGGGTGTTATGCTTTCTTTTGTTTATATTGTCTTGTATTTATATTCAGTACAAAGGCTTTACTATAATGGTATAATATGGTTGTAAAATTATAATTAAACTTCGGATGAAGCTACGTTATACCTTATATGTTATATTTTTCTTTACTAATTTCCTTTTAACCGACTTAAAAAAGAGGCAGTTCTCATCTCTGGGTGAACCAATTTCGATGATTCTATTTTTATATGATAGGTAGTGCTTCTGATATGGTCCCATTTAATTTAGTTAAGAGATGACGAGTAGTTTCTTAGTTATTCGTAATAATTTTAATTATTAGTGCATATCATTTGTTTTCTTGTTAAATTTTTAATTATATAGATTTTAATATACTTCTGCCGATTTCAATTATTGTTGTATGGCGGGATCTAACACATATTTACATTATTGTTTGGTGGTAGGAGGTTCGTCCTCCGTCTGGCTCACGACCACTATCATGTCAAAGACAGACCGCCCAAATATCTTATGATGTGTTCAGTTCGATGGCATGTAAGCCAGGTTTCCCCTTTCCACCCATCCTTTTTTTTTTTTTCCCAAAATGTGTGGTGATTCCGATAGCGGACTGCTACATTATCCTCCTTTCCATCTGTATCCTCTAAGTTGGCAACGCATCTGATGCATCTCTTGTGTTGTAGATGTTCATGGGCGAAAGGTAACCACTTACCATCAGGCAGTCCTTCTGCTCGTTTGCCATCCAGTATCCATAAAAAATATATATATATATTTATATTTACACATGAAAACCATTACGGTCCTTGCATACTTCTTGTGCCTTGTCTACAGTCATTAACCTCTTACATACTCCTGGTGGGTCCTCAAGCTTTTACGTGACCTTCTCAGTATGATACTGTGTTCTCGAAGGTCTACTGAAGTCTCCCTCTACTTCTCTTGAATTTATCTTTGCTTTATATTTCTTATCGAAAAATAGATATATTTTATTATTTCCTATATATTTTGCTTGAGAATTTAAAAACGTTTTTTAAGATGTTGCATTGTCGATTTGGATGAAAATGCACCGTTTATTGTTTAATTGGTTGCCAATTTAAAAGTACTTCATAATGCCTCTCTCATAGAAGTCTTAGTACTTATTGATGAAATACTCTGGTAATCAACAAGCAAAGCGCGGCGTTGAGTTCCGCCACTCAGGTGTCTTAACACTAGGTTCTTAGGTTCCTCTGCCTACCGTGCTATATGCAGGATACAACGTAAAAAGCTAATTTTTTTTTTTTTTTAACTATTTTCTCTTGAAACCAATATCTTATCACTCAGAAAGTTCTGCAGAGACAAAAAAGTTGGTAGTCGCTTGGTGCTAGGTCGGACTATATGGTGGATACATTACAACTTCCCAATCAATCTATATATATATATATATATATATATATATATATATATATATATATATATATATATATTACTAGATAATAATAATTTTAAAACTATAGTAGAAAGTAGTACAAAAGTATATAATGATGCTCATATTAAACCTTTTGCTTATGCAGTATTCGTATGTCACGCTCCGTAGTGTGTTCAGGAGTTAGGCGGAGATAATAAAGATTTTTTTTTTACATTGCTTGATTTTTAAGGCCATAGGCAAAGTAGACAGCATATGACTACTGTAAACGCGGGGGTTGTGAGTTCGATACCCGCTCGGAAGAATTCTTTTTCAACTCATTTTTCCGCTTAGATTATAACTGACGGTGTTAGGTTCCACAATGCAATATCTCAAATTGTACTTGTAGCTTTAATATATTTTTTGTCTATTACAAATTTCCCTTATAATGCATGGCAGGCAATGATAATCTAAAAACAGGTGAAGTGGATAATTAGAAGTTATTTACCAGTGGTAATTAACACTTTTCACCTATTTTTAAAGCCATTATTGGGTGGCGGATTTAAACGCCGCTCTACTTTAACTAGACCAATTAAACAAACATATTGCAAATATAAACACTGTTTCAAGTGGGAATCGAACCCATAAGCGTATACTGTAATAAAACCTGGTACCTAAATTGTGGCAGCCACAATATACATAGAAATATTGTATAAGAATATAATAAATATAATTTTTTGGGTCCACTTGTTTCGTGACCAACTTAAATCTATCCCTTAATTTATATAGGTGGTCTTGAAACAGGCCTTATTACTACCCCAATTTTTTGTCTTTGAGGGAAATTATACTAATATTTATTCCAGCATTCATAGAATGTATGAACGGATAATTTTATCATGGTATGAGATTATTGGTGTCTCAAATTAAATATGCCCTGTCTAGTATATAACGCGTGTCGTGGCGCAGAGACACAAGCGTGCGATTGTAAACACATTGTAAGGTTCGATTCCCACTCCGGAAATGGAATTTTTCATTTCCTGGGCTTGGTGACGAGGCAAAGCGCGTTGAGTTCCGCCACTCAGCACGCAATGCCTCAATTCAGCGGAAAGTAGGGAACGGAGTGTCTTAACACTAGATTCCCTCTGCCTACCCTGTTATATGCGGGATACAGCGTGAAATTATGTATGTATGTGTGTCTAGTACTCAAAGTGTAGGAGCAGCGTTTCGCCTATTTCCGCTTAGCTGAATAATAAGAGAGACTAGTGTAAAGATACTCCGTTTTCCACTTTTTACAAGAAAATTTCAAGACATTGTGTGTTCAGTGGCGTAACTCAACGCCGCGTTAAGTTCTTCAAAATCTTAAAATTAATTATAATTTAACACTTACATTAACGCCTATCGTGGCGCAGAGGCACAAGCGTGCGACTGTAAACGCGACAGATTGTGGGTTCGATTCCCACTCCAGGAAATGTAAAATTTAGTATTTTTATTTCTTGGGTTTGGTAACAAGGCAAAGCGCGACGTTGTGTTCCGCCACTGAACACGCAATGCCTCAACTCAGCGAAAAGTGGGGAACAGAATTGTTGAAAGAGAATGGAGTGTCTTAACACTAGGTTCTCTGGTTCCCTCTGCTAACCCTGCTATATGCGGGTTACAGCGTGAAGTTAAAAAAAAACACTTTGCAAACTTTCTTGCATCGTGGATATATTAAAATTAATTTTTAAAGTGTAAATGCAATGCATTATTGCGATTCTATATAAGAATGTTATTAAAAGTAAAAGTGAAAACTGAAGTGTACGTAAGACTGGTTCCGATGATTTCTCTGACATGTCTTCATTTTTACGTTACTCTTTGAATTTTATAGTTATAATTAGTGATTATTAGTTTTTGGAACATGTTTTATTTGGCGTAGTTGCATCTAGTTTTATTGTATCGGTAGTTGTGGGTTCGATTCCCGTCCGGAGAAATGATTATATTTCAATTATTTTGAACTTCACTGATCGATAAGACAAATACTGAGCGCGTCGAGTTCTGCTACTTATCTCGCGATAACTTATCTCTCGAACTCTGGCAGAAAGAGGAAAACGAAGTGTCTTATCACTAGGTTTTTTCTCTGGCTATGGTCGCTATGAGTGACAAAGCATAAATTAAATTTAATAGTAACGTTACATATCATACAAGTTAAGGCAACATCAAATCCTAATATCGGATCTTGTACTCAAATTGAGCATAAATATAATTTGTGATTCCGCCGACCATATCATCCAACGACAGTATAAATAAAATAAAATAAATATATTTCTAAAAATGTAATAATTAACAGTAGGGACTATGAATTCGTTGTATTTTTATTTGCTTCACGCTTTTTCAGCCTGAAAGAACCTAGTATCAAGACACTCCGTTTTCCGTTTATCATCTGAAATCTAAACGTTGTGTTGAGTGGTGTAACTCAACGCCGCACTGTATCTTACCAGAACCCACATTCATTTCATAGTCAAAATCTATCCCAATATATTTATTACAATATATTTATAACTCATATGAAACAGCGTCAATGTTTTGTAATTTTCCAATCCCCATATACATACATGTATATATTATATTGATAGTTACAACTAGGGTTCCTTTATAAATTCGACCTTCACTTTACAAATAGAGAGTTCCGTGTGACCTCTGTTGGAAATGAATATGTTATGACGTCAGTTACCCTCTAGTAACAAGACGCGGTGTTAAGTTCTGCCAGTCAATGCAATATCTCGATGGAGTGGAAAGTGAAGAACGTAGTGTGTTGACACTAGGTTCTATGTGCCTTCTCTACAAGACTAAAAAAAGTTTGATTGACTTTACAAGTAGAATTTGACCTCTGATTGAAATGAATCTATGAATTTGTTAAATGACGTCAGTCAATTAGGCGTCTTTACGCTTTTATTAGCTTCACCTGTATCTATAAAAAGCAAATCTTGTAACATTACGCTGGATCACTTCTTATTCGTTGATTTATTTCAAAATTTTGACATGTCTCCGGATACAACGATAGTACAATATTTTTATAATCACTCGGATGATTGGGATAATGAGAAAATACTATGAAACTCGATATGAAAACTATTATCTGATTTTAATTTACATAACCACGACGGGCGCGGCGTTGAGTTCCACGCATCACAAGATTTTTCGGTCGGAAAATGCAGAACTTAGTGCCTTAATGCTGAGTTCTTTCTGACTTATTTATGTGTATATTAAACATAGATAAAGCTTCAAGCTAGAAAACATAATCCTGTAGATTTAAATAATAAGGCACGCTAATTATTTATCCTGTCCACCTGTCGTGGCGCAGAGAACAAGCGTGCGACTTTATACCTGACAGGTTGTGGGTTCGATTCCCATTCCAGGAAATGGAATTTTTTCATTTTTCTGGGTTTTGGCAAGCAAGGCAAAGCGCTGCGTTGAGGTTCTGCCCCTCAGCACACGAATGCCTCAATCTGGCGGAGAAACTGGGGGAACAGTTTGTTGAGAGAGCAGGTGTTACACTAGGTTCTCCAGATTCCCTCTGCCTACCCTGCTTTATATGCAGGATACAGCGTGAAGTTAAAAAAAAATATATTTATCTTAAATTAACGAGAGAAGATCTAAACAAACATATTATATATAAAACTTGTGCGATTGCTTATTATTTGAAAAATAACTATATTGTACTTAATTTTTTAAACTTAATAACACTTGAAATTATGTCACCATTTATAAAGCTTCCGAAAGAGAAAGCTTTTACCTTTACCCCTCTTCTCGTTAACTACTCCATCATGTCATATTAAAATTTTGAAATATTGAATTATTATTATGTCAATCATTTAATATAGTGCTTTAACAGATATTAAGCAAATAAGTTTAAAATATCATTTATTATATTTTTTATATAGCTTTAACTTCAATTTCATTCTTGTATGTGTAAATTCATGCTTTAAACCGACTTCCAAACAAGTAGGTTCTCAATTGCTAATGTTTTTCTATGTATTACGCAGATTTTTCTGTATGAACCAATTTTGATGATCGCTTTTCTTATATGATAGATGCAATTTCAATTATAGCTGCTTTTTTGCAAATATTTTTATATATTATAAAAAGTATAACCTGTCGTGGCGCAGAGGTACAAGCGTGCATTTCAGCACACACTGACAGGTTGTGGGTTCGATTCCTCCCGGGAAATGCAAGGATTTAGTATTTTCATTTCCTGGGTTTGGTAACTCAAAGGCAAAGGCGCGGCGTTGAGTTCACTCAGCGCAATGCCTCAATTCGGCGGAAAATAGAGACAGGTGTTGAAAGAGAATGGAGGGTCTTAACACTAGGTTCTCTGGTTTCCTCTGCCTACCCTGCTATTATATATGGGATACAGCGTAAAGTTAAAAAAAAACGAGTATAACAGTATTTTGGATTATCCCACATGACTAGCCGTTACTAAATGAATACGTACACATCTATTAATATACTTGCGGTTATTACATGAACGAAGATATCTTGTTCTCTGTATATACAAAATATTATAATCACTTTAGCTAGCCAACGCCTGTCGTGGCGCAGAGGCACAAGCGTGCGACTGTAAACGACGGGTTGTGGTTTCATTCCACTCCAGGAAATGTAAATTTAGTATTTTTCATTTCTTGGGTTTTAACAAAAGGTAAAGAGCGCGGCGTTGGGTTCCGCCACTCAGCACGTAATGCAATTCGGCGGAAAGTGAAAGGAACGGATTTGTTGATAGAGAATGGTAATCTTAACACTAGGTTCTCTGGTTCCACTACCAACCTGCCTGCTATATGCGGGACACAGCGTGAAGTTGAAAAAAAAACTTTATAAAATACTAATTGTCGCCGAGAACTTGGGTTACAAAAACTTTGTAGCAAAAACATAGAGATAATTTCCTGTTCCTTTACGAATTTTAGAAAATCTTTTAGTAGAGCAGTGGGATTGCGTCTTACTGTAAATACAGATGGGTGTGAGTTCCATTCCCCTTCGAAGGTATAATCATACTTTTTTTTTTTTTTAGCTTCACGCTTATACTGCATATAGCAAGGTAGGCAGAGGGAATCTGAGAACCTAGTGTTAAGACACTCCGTTTCCCACTTTCCGCGCCAAATGAGGGCATTCCGTGCTGGTGAGCGGAACTCAACGCCGCGCCTTGCCTACTCAATTCGGCGGAAATTGGGAGACAGGTGTCTTAACACAAGGTTCCTCTCTGCTACCATAGTTTTATGTTTACCCTAAGAAAAGTTTTATATAATATAAGTTGCCCTCAGGTATATATATATATATATATATATATATATATATATATATATATATATATATATATATATATATATATAGGTTCTATTATAGGCTATAGGTTTAATTCCTGCTTTCGGTAATGCTTAGATATACAATTTCCCGAGTAAACAAAGCTAAACTTCTAGAAAGTTTAGTTAAAATTAATAGATTTAAATAATTGGTATGAATGGAACGAAACCCTAATACCCTTTATACGCATTGCTGTATTAAAGTATTTCACAAAAATATATTAAAAATGTACATTTGCATTATTCATATTCGCGCTATAAATAATAATACCACGCTCCGGTCTCCACGGACCATCGCATATTTTCTCGGAAGGCTTGGCATAATGAGAAATTCTATAATACAGTTCAATACCTGTAGAGATCTGGACGTTTTTTTTTGTTTTCATACCGACTTTCAAAAAGGAGGTTCTAATTAGATTTTTTTATCTTTTGAATGAGTGAACCAATTCTGATGAGTCTTTTTTTATATGATAGCTAATGTTTCTGAAGTGATTCTATTTAAATTTGATCAAAGATCGGTCGAATAGTTTTAAAATTCGTCGTTGCGCTTCTTGTTTCTTTTTTATTGATTCACGCTGTATCCCGCATATAGCACTGTAGGCAGAGGGAACCTGAGAACCTAGTGTTAAGACACTCCGTTCTCTTTCAACAATTCCATTCCTTACTTTCCGCCGGATTGAATGCGCTTCTAGAATAGCATTTTCTTTTTTCACTTTTTAAAACCCTGCAAATTACGAACGGAGTGTCTTAGCACTAAGTACTCTCTGACTGCTCTGCTATGCGGAATTAAATAAATTGAATCTGAATATCACGTATAATATATTCGTAACGCCTGTGGTGGCGTACAGGCACAAGCGTGCGAGTGTAAACGCGACAGATTGTGGGTTCGATTCCCACTTCAGGAAATGGAATTTTTGATTTCCTTGATTTATTAACAAGGCAAAGCGCGGCGTTGAGTTCCGCCACTAAGCACGCAATGCGTCAATTCGGCAGAAAGTGGGGAACGGAGTGTCTTAACACTAGGTTCCCTCTGCCTACTATGCTATATGCGGGATACAGCGTGAAGCTATCTATATTTGTATGTATATATTCGTGAATACAATATATCTCGTTAGTATTAGTTTCGCAAACCGGTCGCTTATACAATGTCTAAGTTGCACGCCTACTTCATACTTTATAGAATGTTGTCAAATAGCAAGTGATGTTTTAGGTTTAGAATATGTTAGCCTGTAGACATGATTAGTTGTGGATTCGATTCTCCTTTGGGAAATAATTGTATGTAAATTATTTTAATTTCTCTGCTCTGGTCGAAGCGCGGCGTTGAGTTCTTCCGCTTACATCTCGAATTCGGACGGAAAGTGGAGAACGGAATATATTGACACTTGGTCTCTTGAACTTGGCTATGCGGGAAAAGGCGTGCAGCTATAAAAATATATCTCTAAAGTAAAATAAAACCTGATAGTCTAAAATGAATTGAAGCAGTCGACAACCAATATATTGTTCTTGTTTTTGATATCAAACTCGAGCTCTATTTTCACTTTAATGTTTTTGATGGGCTATATGTTTTTGTAGAAAAATAATAAATAAATTGTAAAAATAATTAAACGGATTGTTGAAAGAGAATGGAGTGTCTAAACACTAGGTTCTCTGGTTCCCTCTGTCTACCCCGCTATATGCGGGATACAGCGTGAAGTTAAAAATCAAATGGTGAGCATATACAAGAGTTACTGTAAAAATGTTTAAATCGGTCTGTCTCATAACTGGGTAGTTAGAGAGGAATATAACTGTAAAAAAAATCATTTAAATATAATAATTTCCCCGAATGGGAATCGAATCCATAACCATTCGTGCTTACAAACACTGCCACTACGCCCAAGAAAACCTCATTTACTGCCTCAAGTTTTTAATACAGTTATAAATACTGGCAAAGTAAAACTAAACGCCAAGTCATCAATTAGTGAGTCAGGATGTGTGAAACCAGACAAGTTCAAATTTTGCTCAATTAACATGGAATGATTTTTTTTTATTTATTTTTAGTCATACTTTATGAGTAATTATTAGTTAATTTTTCTAACGATTTTTCTTGTTATGAGATGACTGCTTAAATAAATATATATTTAGGCAATACGCCAAATATACGTAAGAAAGTGTCGATGATAAAGGAAAGAAAAAAAAGGTTTTAAAAAAATATAGGGACCTCTCGAAGGGCTTGTAAGAGGTTGATGACAGTGGACAAGGCGGAAGACGTATTTAGGGTCTGTAGCGTTTAGCGCCTCGACCTTTCTTATCTTAGAGATAGAGATTTCCTTTTTTTATTTTTTTTATTTACTAATTTGTAAAGTATGGGGAAAGCCTAGCATCCTAAGCCTAACCGAGTGTCAAGACACTCCGTTCTTAAGATATTATCCGTCGAATGGTGGAACATAAATGAAAATGATATAAATATAATCATTCCACGGAATTGTTTAATTGAATGGAGTGTCTTAACAACCTAGCTTTAGGCTCTGCCTGGTACCTCGCTACATGCGGGATACAGCGTGAAGTTAAAAAAAAAATCCACGGAAAAGGATTCGAACCCATACCCAACCTCGTTCACATGAACACTCAACCTAGTTGGCTCTAATTATAGTTATTTACATATCCATAGGTATATACATATATATTTGGATTAAGTCGCGTTTCACAAGAAGTCATCCGCCTACATTCGCTATGTCGAAACACTATTAAGTCACGTTAGTTACGTATAACTAAATAATCAGCTTGATCTTTGTTTTGTTTTCTCGTAAAATTTTATGTGTCACACACTTTTGTGTTGGTCGGATTTCAAACTGTATTTCTTATTTAAATCTTTTATATATATAAAATGATTGCGTCATCAGTGACTGACAGACAACATACTTGTACAAGCGAAACTACTGGCCTAAGAAAGATGAAACTTGGCATGTAGGTTCCTTGGGGAGTGTAGAGGTTTTTTCTTTTTTGTACTTTAATCCCGCCTGTAACATACTCATCCACTTCCACAGGTTGACTGGAAGAGATCTCTTTCAGGGATAAAGTACACCTTTGTAAACTAAAAAATGTATTTACTTTTTCTCATGTATTTTAAGTACAATAAAGAATATATAATAATAATACAGAAGCACTATGAGAGATTTATTCGAAATTTCTATTAAAAACGAGAAAGAATGAGATTTTAGATTTTATAGTCCATGCAAACGAAATCGTAGGATACAGTTAGTAAATTATTAATTGGTTAATGCCATCAAGGCGAAGTAGGGCAGGATCTGATTGTAAACACAAGTGATTTTGGGCTCGGTGTCTATTATGGGGAAATATGACCTCATATTTAAATTATTTTAATTTCTTTGTTCTGGTAAGAAAAAGTTTTTTAAAGAAGAAATTATTACTATAGAGATGAAATAACGCTTGTATTATTATTGCATATTTTCTTTCTTCAACAAATATTTTATTTTCCTTTCATTAGATTTATGAAATTACGATTACAATTAGTAAATTGATCAGTAGATCAACGTACATATTTTGGGCAAAATATCAAATAAAGCTGAAAATTATAATTTTTTAGTTTGCGATAAAATTTTTCTTATATACCTTCACGCTTTGTTCTGCAATGCTGTCAAAAAGATATTAGCTTTTAAACACTTCAATCTGCTTATTTTCCGCCAGAAATCAAGGCATTGAGGGTTGACTGAAGGCGCCCAACTCAACGCCGTTTATTTAAAAAAAAGCGGAATCGAACCCACTGCTACACTACTATCTCTTTTCCTATATGGCAATTTTTAAAAAATATTTACATAAATATATTCTATCATATACAATTTATGCTTAAGTGTTTGCACCGTGTGAAGGCTTTCATTGAGACAATAGAGATCAGATAACCATTGTGTGCTGTAATATTGAAAATGTTATGATTTCACGACTATGTAAATGTACTAAAACTTATAATTTAGTTCATTAGCTAAGATTTTTTTCTATTATTCTGGATTTTACCGACTTCTTGAAAAGGAGGGTTTTCCAGTCGACTTTTTATGTGTGTTAGTTACCGAATAACTTTTACAGGAGCCAACCCAAAATTGGGTTTACAGGGTGTTTATACCCATAATATTCTTTTATTGCACATAAATTTAACAAAAAATAAAGACATTAGTACTGGATGTGTCGACAAAGGAATTATGGACTTATCTCTAGCAGAGATCTCTTCCAGTCAATCTGTGGAGGTGGAGGCGCAAGACTTATATATATATATATATATATATATATATATATATATATATATAACCTTATATATATATATATATATATATATATATATATGCTCATATATGCTGCATATATGTAATATACTATAACTAAAAAGTAAAATAACTCAAAAACAACTCATCGAGATTGTAAAGTAAATTTAAAATAGGACCACATCCCAAAGCACTAGCTATCACATACCAAGGGCATCAAGAAAATTGGTTCCATCCATACACACATAAAAAAATACAGAAATCGAATCTTTTTTGTGGAAGTCGGTTAAAAACTACAATATAAAAGGCAACCATATCGCTATTTTTAACCTTGGTTTCTTCCATACAAATAAAAGGCAAAAGTATGTAACTCAGAATGGAATGGGACAACTTTATAGAACGATGCTTGTCAATGTTAAACTGGTTTTACACACAGCCAGAAATAAAGTTTTTCTGTTTGTCGTAACTATATTACTTAGTAGAGGTAGCTGGTAGATACGTGTGTAAAAGCAGAGGCACACGAAGCGACTGTAACCAGGCTCAGGTTTGTGGGTTCGATTCCCACTCCAGGAAATGTTTTTTTTTCATTTCATACAGCGTGAGGAAGCTAAAATATACATATATATATATATATATATATATATATATATATATATGCTATATATATATATATATATATATATATATATATATATATGTATATGCTCTATAACTGCTGTATGTATATATAATAACTCTATAAACATATAAGGTAATATATAATACGAGGTATATCATAAAGGAACGTATTTCAATAAACAAAATGATAACAGTATTATTCATTATTACGTTAATTTTTGTATTGGCATTGACTCAGTATGAACTTGGATTGATATTGTGTCATCTATTTATATGAACGTTTAAGTAATTTTATTATATTTTGGAACCACCACAGTTTCTTTTTAAGAGCATAAACCTGTAACAGTCCATTTTGTTGTTTTGCTGTAAAAAAATACGCTGAATCAAGAAAAGTCAAGTATCGGTTTTTTTCATTTAAAATTGTCATAAAAAGTGTCGATAAGTAAAAGTCTCTGCTAGCTTTTTATTTTCGTGTTTATGTGGTACACGAAGGCTAGAGCGGAAAAAATTAAGACCAAAAGTTTATGCACGACACTTTGCTATAGTTGTAAGCCGTGCGGCGTGCGTGTGTTTATCTGTATGTCTCTCTCTCTCTTGAAATAATAACAAATTTTATTACAATTTTTAGCTCTCTTGTTAATTGACTTAACATAGAGTTAGCAGGTTCAAATTCTAAATCGACGCTTGGTTAATTTTGTTGACATATAGAAAATAGTGCAAATTCAAATTGTCCACTTATTCACGAAACGGGGCTAATGTGTAAAGTGACGTCGGTATTAAATAATTGAAAACAGTGACAAGCAGACGAAACATAATATTAAGACAATCTGTTATTCGTTATCTGCTTGAATTCGAATTATTGTGAGTTGAGTGGCGGAAATAAACACCGCGGCTTGTCTTACTAGAACGAAAACGCCTATATTAGAATTTTGCAATATGTCTTTCATTATGTACAATTTTGTTAATAAATTTTAATAATTTTTTTAATAATTCTATTTCAATTTATGGTCAAATGAATTGAAATTGAAAATTGAATTAATTTACGATTTTTTATTCGTGTTTCCATTACAGTCAACCAATGTTAAGTAAAACCTTTTTCATAGATAAGCGTACACTAAAAGCCATTTTTCATCCTAAGTGTGTGAATAACATTTCAAATTATAAAAAAAGCTATAAAGGCAAGTGCAAAGTGAATTCAAAGTGTAATTCTACATATCCTATGTAAAACATAAGAAGAAAACATGAGTACTTCACAAGAAAGTGTCATTTTTTAATATTTTAAGTGTAATTAAAAAAACATGTGTTAAAATATTCGGTTGAGAAGTGCCGTTGTTATGAGTCAATGGAAGAAGAGGTTCTCTTGGGTGTCAGAATCGAAGCTTGGTCGGCTATGGGTATGTCAGTGTATATTAAATTTAGTGTTTGTTATAGGTACAGAGTTCAGTGTTATGTCTGTCAAACGCCTGTCGTGGCGCAGAGGCACAAGCGTGCGACTGAATTATAAATGCGACAGGTTGTGGGTTCGGATTCCACTCCCGAAATGAAAAATTTAAGTTCCTGGGTTTAAGGGTATTGTTTTTAACTTCACGCTGCAACCCGCATATAGCAGGGTAGGCAGAGGGAACCAGAGAGCCTAGTGTTAAGACACTCCATTCTCTTTCAACAATTCTATTCCTCACTTTCCGCCGAATTAAGGCATTGCGTGTTGACTGGCGGAACTCAACGCCGCGCTTTGCCTTGGTTACCGAACCCAAGAAATGAAAATACTAAATTTTACATTTCCTGGAGTGGAAATCGAACCCACAACCTGTCGCGCTTACAATCGCACGCTTATGCCTCTGCGCCACGACAGGCTTAACAAAAATAGTCTTTTTTTGAAGTTGGTTAAAAAATAAGTCACAAATTGCAAAGGACTACTACAGTAATACAAAAAGTATTCTGTTAGCATCAATTTTCCTTTCCAGACATACATTTAAAGGGAAACCAGAGTACAATATGACAATAACAGGATATTAAAATCCGTTCTTATTTTCAAATGTATTTTAGCTAAATAATGATTAATGTAATAATTTAACAATGAGTCAACTATTTGTATAGTACATACATACATAGCTTCACGCTGTATCCCGCATATAGCAGAGTAGGCAGAGGGAACTTAGTGTTAAGACACTCCGTTTCCTACTATTTTTGTATTATTTGTATAGTAAAATTATTAAATCTATATATAAATACGTGAAGCAAAAACTTTCTATCCCTTTTTACGTAAATTACGCTGATGGAGGAGCATTAAACTTGGCACTCTCATAGTTTATATAGAGAAGAAGTGCAGAATGCTTATATTTTTTTTAAATAATGCATAAAAAGTATATTAAATTAAAAAAAAAAATGTTACACACACTACCATGGTTTGACATCCATGTTTATACAAAGCGACATATACGTCACTACGCGATGCGTTATAGATGCATTTACGGGGACACAAGTTAAATTAATATACGTTTGGTGAATCTGGAATTAAAATGATCGCCTTTTGCACTTTTCAAAACGCTTTCCCGTATAGCAGGGTAGTCAGAGAAAACGTAGTGTCAAGACACTCAGTTCTTTGCTTTCCGCTCGAATTTGAAAATTGCGTGTTGATTGGAACACAACGCCGCGTTTTGTCCTTGCAAAGCTGAAAAATGAAAATATTTTTAATATAATCATTCTACCAAGTAGGGATTGAACCTACAACCAATCTTGTTTACAATTAGACACTGTTTTACTGTGCCACGATGGAAATTAATAGGAGAATTTCAGTAAATAAACTTTATGTACGAATATATACTGTTAACACGTGATTTTACCTCATTAATACAAAATAAACAAGAACCCGTTGATATTTAAAATTCGTATATCACTTTCTACAAAAGTGTACGGGGAAGGGTTGTAGATTCATACTCGCTCAAGGGAATGATTATATATAAATTATTTTAACTTAGTTCTGATTAGAATAAAAGCGGCGTTAAGTTCCGCTACTTAACAAGCAATGTCTCATTTTCACTTTGGGCAGAGAGTTGAGAACAATGTTTTAACATTAGATTCTCTCTGCTTTAAATATACTATGAACAAAACTTGGCTCTTTTTTCTATTGAAATTGCCTATCCCATGCATTTTGCAACACTTGTAATAGTTTATTTGCATATCATTCGCCACAAAACGGAGAATACAAAGCAAATTATATCAAATTTCTATATAAATGTAGTTTTTAAGGCGTTCCAAGTGTCAACGGATGGAAGCGATAGCCTTATCGCATCCCTTCATTGACAATTTGTATAATATTTATTTACACTTTGATTGTACTAGTTTTGAGATTTACATACACTTTAAAATATGAGGATGCGACTATAATGCGACATGATGTGGGTTCGATTCTCACTCCAGAAAATGTTAAATAATATTTAGTATTTTCATTTCTTCTCTCTGGTAACAAGGCAAAGCGCGGCGTTGAGTTCCGCCACTAAGTACGCAATGCCTCAATTAGTCGGAATGTGGGGAACGGATTGTTAAAAGAGTACGTAGTGTCTTAACACTAGATACAGATTCTCTCTGCCTACCCTGCTATATGCGGGATACAGTGTGAAGCTAAAGTGTATTTAGATTATTAAATAAGTGAATATATACTTATTATTATATAATATTTTTAAAAGAATATTTTTTCAAAATTTACCTCATATTGATTCCATTTAATTATTCCATACTAGCTTCACGCTGTATCCCACATATAGCAGGGTAGGCAGAGGGAACCTAGTGTTAAGACACTCCGTTCCCCACTTTCCGCCGAATTGAGGCATTGCGGGTTGAGTGGCGGAACCCAACGCCGCGCTTTGCCTTGTTACCAAACCCAAGAAATGAAAATACTAAATTTTACATTTCCAGTAGTGGGAATCGAACCCACAACCTGTCGCGTTTACAGTCGCACGCTTGTTCCTCTGCGCTCTGCGGCGTTGTTATATTTACATTGTTTCCATTTTCTCACTCTGATTTCCGGTGGAAAGCTGAGAACAGAGTGTCTTAACTCTAGGTTCTCTATATCTACCCTTCAATGCGATAGACAGAAAGTTGTAAAAAAGATTCACCTGATATTATAATAATTTTACTTATATGAATATTTTTTGATCACCAGGCGGAGTTAGTAGCGGCGGTAAGGCGACGTGGAAGAGGAGACAGTGATGATGACGAGGACGACGGCCTTCCCCGCAGTCCTCCAGCGTCACCGCCTACGGATAAAGCGGAAAATGTATGTAATTTTTAATTTTTTTAACATTTATTCTACCTTTTGTAAGGTAAGTTAGGCTGATTTAGTGCTAAAACACGGCTTTTTAGTTTTTTGAGAGGTATATTATGTGTGGTTGGCGTAATATATGTATGCCTTGTCAAATTAGAAAGGAATTGAAATATTTATAGATATACTTAATTTTTTTTTAACTTCACGTTATATCCCACATATAGCAGGGTAGGCAGTGGGAACCTGAGAACCTAGTGTTAAGACACTCTGTTCTCTTACAACAATTCCGTTCCCCACTTTCCGCCAAATTAAGGAAAATATACATCAAATACTAAATAAGCTAATTATCGTTAAACCACGCCGTTTTAATTATTATGAGTAATATCGTGGTGTTGGCGTAACTTAACGCAGTAATACATACGCCTTATGTAATAGATACGATCTCAAACTATTTAGAAAGAAACATACACAACTGCAAATAATAATTAATTTCATTTATCGTAGCACTAGCGACATCTATTATGCAAGTGTAACATTGCTAATTACAGTCTTAACTTAGTTAGTTTTTGTAAATTTTAAAAGATGGCGCTGTAGTAATAGTTCTATTAATATTAAATAAGAAAGTTTGTGAGGATGCTTGTTACTCTTTCATACAAATATGATTAGCAGATCTGGATATAACTTTATAATAATATAGCTTACATACATACAACTTCACGCTGTATCCCGCATAAAACACTCCGTGCCCCACTTTCCGCCAAATTGAGACATTGCGTGTTGAGTGGCGGAACTCAACGCCACACTTATAATATAATATAGCTTACAGAAAACTTGATACAGCTTAGAGAATAATTGCAAAGTGCAAATATTTTTCATAATAACCCAATACAGTGGCCTATTCATACATTTTAAGGTGCTAAGTTAAGTTTCTTCCATCCTGTTTTTTTTAAGGATTGTTATTTTTTTTTAATTTACCGTCTCCTAACATCTGCCAGCTTAAGCTATAAACTACTCAGCCTGCTGGTATATCTGCTGCTAACCCATTAGAATTACATGAAATGAATAAAACTAGAGTTCCCGTTGAGGCGTTGACAACGCGCTGTCTATCAATATATATGTCACTTTATATAAACATGCATGTCAAACCGTGGTAGCGTGTTTAACATTTATTTATTAATTTAATATATTTTGTATTATTTTAAAAGATATTATCATTGGTAACTTTCTAAAAAAACCGCAGTACGCCCTTTGCATTATTGTATGGCTCAGAATGTTGGACAGTAAAAAAAGTCACATGAGCTAAAAATTTCCTTTCCAGCAGAATGAAGATGCTTAGGTGGGCGGGTGGGAGTGACTAGACTTGACAAGGTCAGAAACGACCATGTATGCGGCACCTTTAAAGTCGAAATAATGGGATGGGGGTAGAAGAAGAAGAAGAAGATTATCATTGTGCACTACTTCGCTATATAAACTATAAGTGTACCAAGTTTCATTCTCCTCTGTCCACTTAATTTTCGTAAAATGGGAATCAAAGTTTTCCTTCACGTATTAATACTATTGATAAATAGTACACATAAGATTATCATATACTTTGATATAAAATGACATACAGAGGCCAAGACAATAGATATTTTAGTTGTTAATGTGACCATTGGTAACTAGCTGTATCCCTGCAGCTTCGTTTGCAAGGAGCAGAATGCCACGATGGCCTCAACTCGCCCGCGTAGAGTAGTAAAGTTCAGAAACCACCTCGTTTCGTAGAAATTTCAAGACACTCTCAGTATGGTTTCGCCTGTAAGTAGTTTGTCAGTCAATAAAATTGTAATATCTTCTAAGATTTTCATTAAAATTAAATGAAGTCAAAAACAATTTTGTTCACAATTAAATACAAATACAATCAACCAACATGTTCATTTGGATAAAGATTAATATTATTACGTTGATACAACCCTTAACAAATAATGCACTAATTTCCACCAAATTTGATTACTATTTAAACGGTTCTAGTGAGTTTATCTTAAAAGATAGACATATACTGTCGTGAACTTTTTTTTTAGATTATTTCAAGGGGAATAATTCTTTCATATATATTTTTGGTATCTTGAATCGTTTTCGCAGCGCACGCAACGGAAGCCCTCTAGGATGAATAATTTTCCCCGTTTTTTCCACATTTTCTATTATTTCTTCGCTCCTAATAGTTGCAGCGTGATGCTATATAGCCTTCCTCGATAAATGGTTTATTGAACACAAAAAGAATTTTCTAATTCGAACCAGTAGTTCCTGAGATTAGCGCGTTCAAATAAACAAACAAACTCTTCAGCTTTATATATTAGTATAGATATTAAAAAAAATAATAAAAAGATTATATTCTCCATTTTAAAACCACGTAGCTAACCGCAATACACTATATTAAATTACAATATAGTTATAAAAGACAATCATTGTCATCAAAATCGTGTAATCGAATAAATCTATTGCAATTTTTAATTGGTAAAGTACTTATATAATACTAGTTGGCGCCCGCAATTTCGTTTATGTTAGTTTATTTTTCGTTTCCGTACGAATTTTGGGGAGTTTCCCTACATTCCTGAAGGAAGCTATATAGCAAATTTCAGCTTTTTAGCATTTAGTATTTTCGCCTGTATGTTGTCTGCTAGTCGCTACGTAACGGAAGCGTTTTATAGGTAAAATATTATTAAAATAAATGAATTGTGATGAGAAATAACCCGTTTCGAGGCGACAGTAGCGCAGTGGGGCAGCGTCTCACTGTAAACGCGAATAGTTGTGGGTTCGACTCCAATTCTGGGAAATAATAATATATAAATGTATTATAATTTTCCTATTCTTTCAAGACAAAGCGCAGCGTTGAGTTCCGACTCAACACACTATGTCTCGACTAAAAAAAAAAATTATAATAATTATTACACAATTTGCGTGTAGTCTTCAACCTACGTAACTTGAAGTCTTAAAGAATAAAATAAGCTACAAGTACACAAAGGTGAAAGTCAGTAGAGGTCAATAAGTCGCTATTTCATATACTAATAGCATTAGAAAATCGACTCGTATTGTGAACATCGATATAACCTACATGTAGCTCAGTGGCACTAACCAATTAGATACGGGTTCGATATCAATACTATAGGTGAGGTATAACCTTAAAAAATGTATGTATAAATAAAATATTTAAGATAAACGCCTGTCGTGGCGCGTAAGCGTGCGACTGTAAACGCGACAGGTTGTGGGTTCGATTCCCACTCCGAAACCCAAAAGAAATTTTTCATTTCAATACGGCAAAGCAAGGCGTTGAGTTCCGCCACTCAGCAAGCAATGCCTCAATTGGGCGGAAAATGGGGATCGGAGTGTCTTAACACTAGGTTTCTTCTGCCTACCCTGCTATATGCGGGATACAGCGTGAAGGTATGTATGTATGTATGTAAAAAGATACTTTCTGATATATTTGTTTGAAATAAGAAATTTCTAGTATTGGACACTGAATTAAGAACACGTAAATTGTCGTTAAAATAAGTTAAATATGGAAAACTCTCTGCCTTTTCTGCTACAAGCGGGACCAATTCAGGGAGACATTGAAAAAAAAAATATTTATATTTTTTTTCTTATGATAAAATTATATCGCTTCTTTGTAAAATTGCATTTAAATCGCTTATTAAACTAGTATAACTATATATAAACGTATTTCGATTCATATTACGTAGGTTTCCTTTTCTCATACAGAGCTCTGAAATATCCGGTGAGTTGGGAAATATAACAAATTATAAGATATTAAATGAAACTATTTTAACCGGTTTAATCGAAATCGGAAATACATTTTTGGAAACCCGACGTTTCGAACACTTTACAGTAGTCCGTAGTCACAGGTAGGCCACTTACCACGTGTATATATGTGTAATAATCGTGAAAATCAAAGAGCTCATTAAATTATAAGATATTTATTACTATATTCTGCTCAAATAAATCTTTATAAATTTTAGCCTATTATATTCTGATATATACTCTAAGCTATAGCTCTATTACTTTAAAGTTTCATTAAAATACTTTCAGTAGTAACAAACATCTATCTTAGCGTACTTTTATAATATATTTTATAGTTTTTAACTTCACGCTGTATCCCGCATATATAGCGGTTTAGGCAGAGGGAACCAGAGAACCTAGTGTTAAGACACTCCATTCTCTTACAACAATTCCGTTCCCCATTTTCCGCCGAATTGAGGCATTGCGTGTTGAGTGGCGGAACTCAACGCCGCGCTTTGCCTTGTTACCAAACCCAAGAAATGAAAATACTAAATTTTACATTTCCTGGAGCCCACTCCAGGAAATGTAAAATTTAGTATTTAATATTTTGGATTCGATTCCCAAATCGAACCCACAACCTGTAGCATTTACAGTCGCACGCTTGTGCCTTTGCGCCACGACAGGCGTTTTTATTTTTACTTGTCATAAATTTTCTAAACTCAAAAACAAAACGTGACTATTCCAACAGACTAACACCAACGTCATAGCGAATATGTTTTTATTCATAACTTAATAAACTAAGAATATACAAACATACATACATACATACATACATACGTAAACGCTTTCATTATTATGTAAATCCAATACAAGGCGAAATGTAATGTAGCATTACCAATTAAGGCTTTACGTTATCTGTGCGATAGGCAGTCTAGCCGCGACCTTTGCTTTAAACGCACGCGTGAAAAAAAAAATATTTGACAGCTGAAATGTTCCATTTTTAAACTGAAGTGACATATGTAGTTTAGTTTGACAGTTATAGAGTATATAGTGATAGTGTTTATTGTGTAGTGTTATAGTAAAAATTAGTGATTTAAAAAAAAAAAAATAATTTAATATTAAGTTTTGCAAATTATTTTTTTTATAAAAAAAATAATAATTCAATAAATATAAAACAATAACCAAATAAGGTAACAAAGGCATAGTATAGTAAAGAAAATTAACGTTTTAATTTTCATGCATGTATTTAGGTAGACAGAACCTAGTTATCTTTTTAAGTACATTTTAGAAACATCACTTAGTAAGTTCAGTCAGTTATGTCAGTTAGGTCAGTAGTTATGATTCAAATAATATTATCTATAAAAATTGGACCCACAATCTATATATAAACTACAATAGTCTATAAGTATAAAAAAGGCAGCTTCGCGCTTCTTTTTCCTGTATAGAGAGAACCTAGTGTCAAGACACTATGCCCGGAATCCAAACATTGTTTGTTAAGTGCGGAACTTAACGCCGCGCTTTGTCTTACTAGAAAGAGGAGAAATCAAAGTAATTTAAATATTGGGATTGCTCCAAGAAAAGATCGATCTTTGAACCCATTATGGTCGCTTTTCCAGTCAGAGCCCATCCGAAGACATTTAAGACCTCTAATATATCTATATATTAATACGTGAAGCAAAAATTTTGGACCCCTTTTTACGAAAATTACGCGGACGGAGGAGCATGAAACTTGGCACACTTATAGTTTATATCGCGAAGGAGTGCAGAATTAAAGTATCTTTTTAAAATAATATATAAAAAATGTATAAAATTAATGAAATAAATGTTACATACATTACCATTTATATAAAGTGATATATAAATACGTTACGACGCGTTATTAACGCGACAACGGGGACACTAGTATAGATAAAAAAGCGAAAAAAATACAGCCTCATGCTTTATCCCGCATAGCAGGGTAGTCAGAGAGAACCTAGTATCAAGACACTCTGTTCGAATTCCAGACATTGAGTTTTAAGTGGCGTAACTCAACGCCGCGGTTTGTCTTATCAAAGCAGTAATTATATTGATATTATTATTAAAACTAATTTTTTTATTAACAAAATGTAGTTACAATGTGTTTTACAATAAAAATATAATTCTCACGCACATTTCTCGTTCGGAAAACATAAAAAAACTAAGTAACATAGAAAGCCGGTCTTATAAGCGTTTATGCGGAATCATTAATTTTTTTTTTGTCCAATTAATTATTACGTGGCTTCGTAATTTTTTCGTTACTATAGGTATTTTTTATTAAAAAAAAGTTTTTTTTTCAGTTATTTACACATTTTTTTTGTATATTGTACAAAATTTTATACCCACGGCGTTGAGTTACGACATTTAACACACGATGTGGCGATACGGGCGAACGGAGTGTCTCGACACTAGGTAAAGCTGCTTAAAATGTTACATTTTGCGAAATTGCGAAGAAACAAATAGCAAATTTCTCTTGTACCATACTGGCTTAAGGAAGTCATATATAAGTTGCAAAGGTAACCTTTTTAACGAGACGCTTTAATATGAATTTCTTTACCTAATATTGCTTAAAATTTCACTAGTCTAATGACGATAGGCTCTTCTTTACAATAGTACCTCCCATTCATGTGTAAGATATAATATTTTTTATCAAAACATTGGTTTGGTACCTTTTTTTCTATGTACACTATATGTTTGCCAATTTTAATACTGTTCTGGCCATATAGTTTTCGTTAAAAAGGCATCCAGTGTTTTTCCTTCACTATTAATATAATGATTTCATGGAATAATATTTTAAACACTAAAAGTTAGCTTTATATCTCTTATAATCCATTTTGCTTATGGGAATCGAACCCACAACTAATAATGATAGGAATACCTTAATTTTCTAATAATAATTTATTATATTCACTTATTTTTCTATACCTAACTGTAATTCTTCCTTTCTGAAACTTTCCGTCGGAAATCGAACAAGTGTCCCCTCTGAACGTTCAACCCCGGAAGAACGTAGAAATATAACTTACCACATTAAAAATAAGTAAAAACGTATATTTTTCTTAATTTTTTAACTCTAACAAGCTTCTACTTGGATAACAGTTACCATCTCGCTATAGCGGTATGTAAAAAAGTGTGAACATGTAATGATAAAGCAATAAATTATACTGCTATATGAATGAAACAGCAAATTGTATATAATTTAATGGCGTTTTGTGATTCTTTTCTATTGTAGAGAATATACAGGAAAAGTTTAGTGACTTAGTGTCGTGTCACTTTGCGAATCACTAAGTGCTGGTAGCACTCCAAAGAATTTAGTATATATTGTAATAAAGTACATTAGACCCCTGTCGTGGCGCAGAGGCACAAACGTGCGACTGTAAACGCGACAGGTTGTGGGTTCGATTCCCACTTCAGGAAATGTGGAATCGAACCTACAACCTGTCGCGTTTACAGTCGCAAGCCTGTGCCTCTGCGCCACGACAGGATTAAGGGAAATCGGTACATATATTTAGGGAAGGCGGTATAGAATGTAAAGGTATTTAGTAATTTCATTATCGAATTTTGGTGATGACCTTTTTTTAAGAGATATTATATGTCAGAGCTTTTTTTTGCGATTTTAGACCCAACATTTTTCAGGCGACCTTTTTTTATTTAAAAAATTAAGTTGAACCGGTAGGAACTATGTTGTATGGATTTTGCCACTGCCAAGGAGTAACATACATTTATCCTGCCATTATTAAAAACTTCCGTTTTTTTTAATATTATAAGGATAGTACCTACGACTTTTAAAGTGGAAATAAAGAAATATTTAGTTTAAAAGTTTGCGATATAGGTGAGTGTATTGTCTAACTATAACTAATTTGAGAATTTCATATTACTAAACAAGCGCCTTCAGCTGTAACGATCTACTTAAGCAACTTTACAGTGAGTTCCTAAATGTTCAATTTTACGTATGGAAAGGAGCCTTCATAAGAATATGTTTCGTGTGCATATTATAGGCTATTTTATGATTTTTTTTATTTCTTCCTAACAGCCTCATTGTAAATCCAAATGAAAATATATGTTTTTCTATGTTTTATGTTAAAAAGAAACTTTAAAAAAATATTCATACATACACACATACATAGCTTCACGCTGTATCCCGCATATAGCAGGGGAGGCAGAGGGACCTAGTGTTAAGACACTTCGTTCCCCACTTTCCGCCGAATTGAGGGAATGCGTGATGAGTGGTGGAACTCAACGTCGCGTTTTGCCTTGAGACCAATCAACCCAATGAAAAATTCCATTTCCTGGAATAGGAATCGAACCCACAACCTGTGGCGTTTACAGTCGCACGCTTGTGCCTCTGCGCCACGACATGAAAATTATTCTATTCTATATATTTCAAGAACTTTTACATTTCCTGGAGTAGGAATCGAACCCACAACCTGTTGCGTTTACAGTCGCACGCTTGTGCCTCTGCGCCACGACAGGCGTTGTAGAAATTCACTTATAATGTTACTCGTCTTCTCCAATCGACTTATTGTTAGTTCCAGTTACTTGGTTATAAGGCTGTGACCAAACGAAATAGGATACCACTTGAATTGAGGTTAAGGGTGCGATCACACGGTGTTCACGCTATGTGAACAACTGTATAACGTATAAACACTACATTAATTGTATATTGAATGTATATGTATATGTGGCGGAACTCAACGCTGTATTTTCTTAAATTAGACGATGGTAACGAAATTATTTAAACATTATCATAGATAGGTGAACGATTGTGTTTCTTGGTTTTTTTTTCTATATAAACTTATCTAAAAAGGTGTCAGACTTTTTTTTTGTCCTAGGATTTCGGGATTTTAGTTGTGAGATGATTTTGAGTCGATGCAAGGAAGATATGGATTTCTTATATTAGTGTAATAGATTAAATTTAGTGTCGAAATTTCTATTTCGAAATTATTTACTTGAAAAATGATCGTGTTCCTTGGATCTCAAGCATTGGTATCCCGAGATATATTTATCTAATAATAGCTAGCAAAAATATGATGTCTATATATAATATATGTATGTATGTTAGTCTCTTTTGTTGAGAATAGGTGAGTGGGCGCGAGGAAGGTGTTTTAATTGATTCTTTCAAGTATGATCTTTTGGTTGCTAAATATTCTAGTAATTGACTATAGATAGGTGTTTCTTTGCAGTTTTTTTTTGCATAAAATGGTAAACAACCAACCATCCTTATGAACTATCATTTATTAGGTGTAAAACCTAAAATCCTCTTCTTTCTTTTTTTGTGTTTTCATAGGAATTTCGAAAAATTCTCTCTTCACTCCTTAAGATTTACATGACAAATTACAACCTTCCTATGGGCAGCAGTTTCGCCTGTACGTTGTCTGTCAGTCACTCAGTAACTAAGCTTTTATACATATAGATAGGATGAAAGTTATATTTTTTTTTAACTTCTACTATCAAAACAACCCATTACATACAAACATACATAACTATATACGTTGTGATAATATTATTAAAAGGCTCTAACCGATCAGGGACGATAAGTGTCACGTTACCCACAAATCCTCGGTGACACTGCGGTGAGGGGAGTAGGGATATCCTTTTGATTAAATTAATGTCTATTGAACTACTTCTATATAGACGCTACGAGTTGATAACTTCATAATTGAATATTTATAACATGTTAGAAAACAACATAAATAAGAAAGATATAAGTATTTTCACGCTTGTTTCTGCCTGGCAGGTTTATAATAATTTAGTGTTAAGACACTCAAATTTCTAGTTATTGAAATCGAGATTGCACGTTGATTGGCGGAGCTTAACGCTGTGTTTTGTCGTACCAGAGCAAAGCGGTGTTTCTTTTGGATTTTTTCAAAATTGTTATTATGTTTAAAAAAATTACATATGAAATTGAAAATTACAAAAAAGTAAAGAATAAATATTTTTTACATTTAATTTTACTAATATTTATAGCTGAGTCAGAATTTAGGATATCAGCATCTCAGTCGAGATAAAACCCTACCCGTTATCGTTTTTCCTGTAAAATTCTGCTTATCTATGCATATAATTCATATCTTAAACTGTCTTCTAAAAATCTTGAATTTTCTTAATAAATATTTACTTGTTGTATTGTTTTTGTTTCTTTTTCTTTTTTTTAGCTTCACGTTGTATCCCGCATATAGCAGGGTAGGCAGAAGGAACCTGAGAACCTAGTGTTAAGACACTCCGTTCCCCACTTTCCGTCGAATTAAGGCATTGCGTGTTGAGTTTTTGAATGTTTTTGTTATGATTCTTAAAATAAATGGAGAACGCAGTGTCTTGACACTACGTTCGCTTCGACCATCCTTCTAAGCAAATATATTTTTCTTTAACACATCCCCCATGTTATTGTTTGAGTGACAAAAAGGACCTAGTGATGTTCCTCCTCGACTCTTTCGTTACTGAGTGAATAACAGACAACGACAAGCTGAAACTATTGGACATAGAATGATGAAATTTGGCATGTAGGATTCTTTGGGGAAGCATTAAAAGAGGATTTCAAGAAATTTCCACGGAAATGTAAGAATATTTTATTTTTTTGTAAATAGACGATAGAATACCATGATGGCGAAAATTTGGGTATACAGTAACTTCTGTCTACTATGCTTTATTTACACTGAAAAAAATGCTAGATACAGTTTATATTAACAAATCATATAAAAGAATATATAATTTTGTTTGGTGGTAGGAGGTTCGTCCTCCGTCTGGCTCGCGACCACTATCATGTCAAAGACGAACCGCCAAATATCTTATGATGTGTTCCGGTTCGATGGCATGTAAGCCAGGTTTTCCCCTTTCCCACCCATCCTTTCCCCAAAATGTGGTGGTTCCGATAGCGGACTACTACATTATCCTCCCTTTCCATCTGTATCCTCTAGGTTGGCAACGCATCTAGTACATCTCTTGTGTTGTAGATGTTCATGGGCGAAGGTAACCACTTACCATCAGGCGGTCCTTCTGCTCGTTTGCCATCCGGTATCCATAAAAAAAAAAAAATAAAAAAAATATTTTCAATATATACCATGAATAGGAAGCACTTGGACTGCCTTATATGAAATGAAATCGGCTTAGTGACGTGCGATAGTTTATCTCTTTAAGTATTTACGTCATAAAGGCGTCGATAGTCGAAGATGGACTTATGCACTTGAAACTTGTTGAATTCAATTAAATATGCATATATACTAGAAAATTCTCATAATTTTAATTTGTTTTTTTTAGCTTTACCCGTAGCTTTTTATCATATACTTTAGAATATTTTCGATATTTATTTTGATTTTAAACCGTTGAAAAAACCGTTTAATACGTTGAAAGAATATTACATTGGTTCACGCTGTATCCCGCATTGCTATATGCGTAGGCAGTCAGAGGGAACCTAGTGCTCAGACACTCCGTTCCCCAGTTTCCGCCGAATCGAGGCATTGCGTGCTGATTTGCGGAACTTAACGCCGCGCTTTGCCTTGTTACCAAACCCAAGAAATGAAAAATTCCGTTTCCTGGAATTTCCCACTCCAACTCGAACCCACAACCTGTCGCATTTACAGCCGCACGCTTGTGCCTCTGCGCCACGACAGGCGCTATTTTAATTTAGTTACTTACAATATAACCAAATAATATAAATATTACTTAAAAATCGTAAACAAAAACAAAATCTACAACTATCATTGACCTCTTTAAGCTACAGTCGAAGGTTTCCTCCCACTCCCTCCCACGTCGGATCCAACACTTCTAAATATGGTGATAGGGACTTAAGATGACTCGTGAGAGGCTTTGCCCTTATAACGAGGCTATAGACAATGCTTGTAATATAACTGTTAGATAACAGCTTCATACTTTATTCAGGGTAATCAAAGAGAACCTAGTGTCAAATCCAACTCCATTTGCTTTATGTCTGAATTCAAGACTTTGCGTGGTGAGTGACGGAACTCAACGCTGCGCTTCGTCTTACCAGAGCGGAAAAATGTAAAGAATTTTTATTCATTCTTATGAGTGGAAATCGAACCTACAATCGTATAGTCATGTTGGATGGTATTTAGCAATTATTAGTAGATATTTTTTTTCTGATTTTATTAGCTGAATTATTGTTTTACTTAACTAGGCTTAGAACTAAAATAAATCTCAATTAAAAAAATATCTTAAAGAAAGAATGCGTATCTTTGAATCATAGTTTTCAGTTGTCCGTTCCGATAAGACAAAGCACAGCGTGGAGATCTGCCACTCAATACAGGATGTCTCAATCATGTAGAAAGTAAAGAACTGGGTGTCTCGACACTAGCGTCTACCTAAAAACCTTGCTATGTTAGAAAAATTTTGACATTGTAAAAATTAATAGTGATGTATCGCTACACTTTACTATATTTCTCCATATTTAACAAGATGCGAGAAATAAAATATCGATTAAGGTACAACACTATAAGAACTAACCGAGGGGTCTGCGCTATAATGACAGATGAGGCACCTAATAATTTCATGATTCATGTTTTGCTTATTTATCTTTATTAAATAATCATCTTATATTATATATTGTTTGTTTTGATTTAATATGAAATATTACATTATACTAAATATTTATCATTATAAACGCCTGTTGTAGCGCAGAGGTACAAGGTTGTGGGTTCGGTTCCCACAGGGAATAAACATTTTAAATAACATTTAATATTTTCACTTCCTGGGTCTGGTAACAAGGCAAAGTGTGGCGTTGAGTTCCGCTTTAGATTCAGGGTTAGGTTTTCGGATTCCCTCTGTCTACCCTGGTAAATGCGAGATACAGTGTGAAGCTAAAAAATTAAATAAATATTATAATAAGTCAAGTAAAAATTAAATATGAGTGGATATATTGAATCCATAATCGCCATTATGGCCTTAATGTAATTCCTATATAATTAAAACTAATTTTACCCCAACCAAGAATCGAACTTACACTCATTTCAAACGTAACTACACTAAACTAGCAACAATACTTCAATTTCAAATCATATAAAGTGCATAATTTAATTGTTTGTAACGGTATTAAATTGTGTTAGTGTTACAAAAGACTTTCGGCCAATGCCATACATGTACCAGTATGTATGTACTGCGTAAATAATCGACACGATTTGATTTTTTGTTACCTTTTTTTTAGCTTCACGCTGTATCCCGCATATAGTAGGGTAGGCAGAGGGAACCTGAGAACCTAGTGTTAAGACACTCCGTTCTCTTTTAACATTTCCGTTCCACACTTTTCTGCCGAATTGCGTGCTGAGTGGTGGAACTCAACCCCGCGCTTTGTCTTGTTGTCAGAGCGAGAAAATGAAAGTACTGATGGTAACTAAGTGGGAATCGAACCCACAACCTGTCGCGTTTATAGTCGCCCCTTGTGCCTTTTGTTTTGTTACTCACTATTAGAATACGGTATAAGTAATGTATTCATTTATTTTGTATTTCGTCCTTGGTAATACTTTCGCCTATTTTTAACCGATTTCCAAAAAAGCAGGAGAAATTCTCAATTTGACTGTATTTTTTATGTATATTAAATTTTTCACTGTGGAAACCAATCTTCAGTTATTCGTCATAATTTCAATAGCTTGGTGCTTTTTAATTGTAGGTCGTTTTGTTTTTTGGTAAAATCTTAATTGTTATGTCTGTATAAACTTCATTGAAAAAAAAAAGATGTCTTAGATGTAACGCCTGTCGTGGCGCAGAGGCACAAGCGTGCGACTTTAAACACGACAGGTTGTGGGTTCGATTCCCACTCCAGGAAATGTTAGTCTTTTCATTTCCTGGGTTGGTAACAAGGCAAAGTTCCGCCACTCAGCACGCAATGCCTTAATTCGGCGGAAAGTAGGGAACAGAATTGTTGTAAGAGAACCGAGTGTCTTGACACTAGGTTCTCAGGTTCCCTCTGCCTACCCTGCTATGTGCGGGATACAGCGTGAAGTTAAAAAAAAGATGTCACTGTAGCTCAGTTTGATTCTCCTTCCCCTTTTTGCGGCATATAGAGATATATAGAGTGTCAACAGCTGTTCTTCACTTTCGTCTGAATTCGAAATTACAAATAGCGAAACTAGACACCGCGCTTTTTATTACCAGAGCGATTAAATAATATTAATTTTAAAGTACAAAAAAAAATTTTCATATCGTGCGTTTACTTTCTGTCCATTTTGAAGCTGTTACTATTTAAGCTGGAATGATGGAGCTTAACGCTGCATTATACGTAACTTCTATGTTAGTTTTTGTCTATTTAATTTAAATTAGTATTAAATAAAAATACAAATACTAAATGACCTTAATATGGCGATAAAAATCGTTTATTGGCACATCGCCGGCGCGGAAGCGCGTCCGGCACCTGTATACAATATTATGCAATGAATGAACAGAGGCTTACAATGTACCTACTTAATTATTACGCAAATATACATATATATATATATGAGTCAAATATTTTTTTAAACTAAAATTTACTATGAGGCCATCGTGGCGTAGTGGGTCAGTAATTAAAGTGGTTGGGTGTTCGATCCTCGCTCGAGGGTGATTTTTATTTTCTGACTTTAAGAAGGAAAGGTGCAATGTCTAGATTTTGGAAACGCAATAGAGTACCTTGAAATTAAATTTCTCTAACTACCATACTACATAGCTTCACGCTGTATCCCGTATATAGCAGGGTAGGCAGAGGGAACCTAGTGTTAAGACACTCCGTTCCCCACTTTCCGCCGAATTGAGTCATTGCGTGCTGAGAGGCGGAACTCAACGCCGCGCTTTGCCTTGTTAACAAACCCAGGAAATCAAAAATTCCATTTTCTGGAGCGGGAATCGACCCCACAACCTGTAGCGTTTACAGTCGCACGCTTGTGCTTCTGCGCCACGACAGACGAATTTTTTTCCTTTTTTTTTATGAGATAGTTAAGTCTGTTCTAACTCCAGATTCTTTTTGCCTATCCTGCTGCAAGAAAAGAAAAAAGTAATTATTTTCTATGTTAAAGTTAGACACGATAGTTAGATAAGTCTCTTACTATAATAGCGCGGTGATCGGATCCGCTATCCAATTTGGGTGTCTTTTCGGACGTAAAATTGAAAACAGGGATGTTAATCGTAACTATATTTTAATTATTAAAATTACTATAAATATTCAATAAGCTATATAAAACACTTGAGTTACTAATTAATGATAGACAACGAACTGGCGAAACTGTAAGCATAGAAATCTGAAATTTGACTTTGAGAGGCTTCTAAGGTTTTGTAGTTCGAGCATATGAAGTTGCGGGAAACAGTGTATAATGAAAGTCATATAGCAAACACCGAAGTTATTTCCTTTTTTTTTCTAATTTTCTGTTGAATTCACTACCATCACGTACAATCATGTCTCCACTATGCTATAACGCTTATCCTATTTTAAAAAAATATGTACCTCAGGTCACACAAAGCCGTTTAAGTTAAACCAATAAAAAGACTTATTGGCCGACCTGAGACACTAAGAATAAGGTTGCATTGTGACCTTTTTAGGTGTAAGATATTGTAATATTATATTTAATGTATAAGTACCAGGCGTAAATAAGTTGATAAATCGATTTGTGTATACATTTCTTTAAATTTATAATATTCATTACAATTATTTTATTTATGGGGTAAATATATGACTAAATACAAAAATTTCAAGCCAATAAAATATTCTGGTAAAATAAGTATTTCAATAACATAACGCCTGTCGTGGTGCAGAGGCACAAGCGTGAGACTTTAAACGTGACAGGTCGTGGGTTCGATTTCCACTCCAGGAAATTTTAAAGTTTAGTATTTTCATTTCCCCACTTTCCGCCGAATTGAGCTATTGTATGTTGAGTGGCGGAACTCAACGTGCTTTGCCTTGTTACCAAACCCAAGAAATGAAAATACTAAATTTTACATTTCCTGGAGTGGGGATCGAACCCACGACCTGTCGCATTTACAGTCGCACGCTTGTGTCTCTGCGCCACGACAGGCATTAAAATTACTACAAGCTTAAATCTTTTTAAACATGCCAAGCTTTACAAACCTCATATATTTAGTAGTGCGGAGGAGACGGCAATTCATGTCTTGGATATGTTCCAAAAACTCTCAAAAGCCTCTGAATTCCACGAACGATGCTGTTACATAAGTAACTTGTTATTTCACGAAAATTTTCCTTACAAATGTATTAATATGGGTTTTCATTCGAAATGATATTTATAATAGATTTTGGCTAGACTTATTATATTTTAATAGTTTTTTGAATTGAATAAATATTTTCTTTTAACTTTTACGCTGTATCCCGCATATAGCCGGGTAGGCAGAGGGAACCCGAGAACCTAGTGTTAAGACATTCTGCTCTCTTACAACAATTCCGTTCCCCACTTTCCGCCGAATTGAGGCATTGCGTGCTGAGTGGCAGAACTCAACACCGCGCTTTGCCTGGTTACCAAATTCCAGAAAATGAAAATACTAACATTTCCTGGAGTGGGAGTCGAACCCACAACCTGTCGCGTTTACAGTCGCACGCTTTTGCCTCTGCGCCACGACAGGCAGGCAAATTTTGCAATCTCACTGCCACATTTTCCTGGCGACCCCTTTGTTTCAGCTCTCATAGTTTTGTTGAGCTTGTTTGTTTGCAATCTCGTCCCCATTTTTTTTCGATGTCGTTTTTTTTGTATTACAAATCTGCTAATAAATCAGCTACTTATTTATTATAATTTACCAAAGGCAAGTCAGTGGAAATCGTGTTATATGGACGCTTCGCCACTGCACAAAGTCAAATTCAAATACTTTTGTTTCAAAATAATAAGTTACATGCTTCATGTTTTGAATGTCAAATAATTTACCACCAGTTCACTAAATTTAATGCCTCAGACCTGAGAAGAACCGACGCAAGAAACTCAGCGGGACTTTTTTTTTTTTCTTTTTTTGTTCCTCATAATTCAATGGTTTACAAATATTTATTACTGACAATGGTACTTTTGAAATAGACTGGAGCGAGCATTTCATTCCCAAGGCGTGTTATCATTTATAAAATCACTAATTAGGTAATAACCTTTAACACAAACGTCTTTTCACAATTTTTTAAAATTGTGAAATGGAAAATTCTCGGACGTTTTCTGGGATCCTATTGTAAAAGCATATACATTGTCCCATAAAAGAATTGCGGACTCGATGCAATCGAGTTACAGGCTCTGCAAGTTTAAGTCTATTCCTTGTATTTATACACAAAACACAATTCGACCAAAAACAGTTAGAGAACAGTGTCTTAACACTAGATTCCCTCAGACCACCTTGCTTTGCAAGAAAAAGATTGAATCTGAAGCGGATCTATTAGAGATATTTATAAAAACATAATCCAACAAAACATAGAAATACAAAGTATCGTCGACATATCATAATCGTGAAACAATTGAACCGTGGAAAGCCGGTAGAAAGCGTGCGTAACCTCGCGCCACTGCGCCGGCGCACCGCTCTTTACACTGTCTGCTCTGGCATAAATAAAATAGCACTAGTAAAACATTATATGTAAAAAGGCCAGTCGTGGCACAAACTTGTGACTGCAAACGTGACAGGTTGTAGGTTCAATTCCCACTCCAGGGAAAATATTAAATATTTGTAATAATTAATATCTAGTATTTTGTTTTCTTGGCTGTAATAACAGGGCAAAGCGTGGCGTTGAGTTTCGCTATTCAGCACGCAATGCCTCAATTCGGCAGAAAGTGGGGAACGAAAACCTTAATAGAACATTGTCTTAACACTAGGTTCTCATGTTTTCTCTGCCTACCCTACCGTGTGCGGGATACAGCGTGAAGCTATATATAAAAATATACAAACATTTACACGTAGCAGGAATCGAACCTTAAGAGGAACTCGACACCGCACTATATTTAATAAATGTAAAGAAATAAAAAAAAAAATAAGCCATCGTAGCGCAATGAGACAACATCAGTCGTGCTTACATGGCTCTGGGTTCAATCCCTAACTATGGGACTAATTATATTTAAATTAAAAAAAGTATATGCAAGTCGACATATCAATCTATTCACGCCTGGTACAGTAATAAATTATGCAAATTCAAATAAAACAAAATATTTATTATTATTTATTTATATCCTCATAGATAAAGTAAGGGAGACGCAAAAAACATCAAAAGGGAGTTTACAATGTTAAATAAACCTCAATGGCCATTAGCGATAGGACAATCATTTTTATACTAATCCTACCTATATTAGCATGATAACGTTATCACTGACGCGCGACACTTGTTAACACTATATTAATGTTATAAATATGGAAATTTATATTTGCATTCCCTAATAAAACATAAAGATTGGGAAGGCGTAACTTAACGCCGTTCCTTGGTTAATCAATCTGTCGTGATTTTTTTAAGATGATATTCTAACTTGCGATATTTATGGTCATTCAGGCATAATATGCACTGATAATCATAATTTCTTTATAAAATAATTAGTTTATTTTAAAATTGATCCTATAACCTTATCAGCGTTGAGTTCCGCCCCTCAGCACGCAATGCCTCAATTCGGCGGAAAGAGGGGAACGGAGTGTCATAACACTAGGTTCCCTCTGCCTACCCTGATATAAGCGGGATACAGCGTGAAGCTGTATGTGTATGTATGTATAGCCTTGTATGTATGAGTACAACTGGACTACCGATATTTTATTATAGTAGTCTCGTCTATGCATAAAATAAGAGATACGTCAGTAAAGTTTATGTCAAATACATTGTGATAGTATGCGATAGATGTAAAATTTATTTTAATATATATACATACATTATAAAAAATATTATAAAAAAAATAATAAAAATTAGGTAATAACAGTGAAGTCAGTGAACTTAGTGTTAAGACATTCCGTTAGCCGCTTTCGGTCCAAACTCGAGACATTGCGTGTACATTGGCGGTACTTAACACCACGCTTTGACTTGACAGTGCAGAGAAATTAACATGATTTTAATATAATAATTCCCCGAGTGGGAATCAAACCTATATCCAAATGCGAATACAGACAGCTGTCCCACTGCACCACGTTGGGGCCTCATTCGTTGAAATTAATCCAGTTTTTCTTCACGCTATACATAGATGAATTATAGATATGTTTTTAAATGCGTAGTATTATTGATATTGATTGTTGATTAATTATAATTAATAATATCTATTGGTAATAAATATTATAGGTAGCATACGACATGTGATTTAATAGATATGAGACCTTTCTATACAAAGCAAGCAATTTTTTCGAATTTACTTAACTATTTTTGAAGTTTTAAAGTGTTAACCCCACTTAGGGAACGAAAAACATATTTAGAAAACGTGTAAAAATTTGAACGCAGCAGGACTCGAACCCGCGCCTCTTGGAAACCGTCCAAGCGCTCTGACCACTAAGCCATGCGTTCTACATCCGGCTGCGACGGAATTCTTATACGCTTGTTTCAACTTATTTATGTTGTTAGCATCTCTGTAGAGAGATTTTGACAAATTTCTGCTACCCAAAGATTATTTCAAAGAACAAACATTTGACAAGAGAGAATGCTATTTAAAAAAATAAATATTTTTTAAAGTTTTAAAGTGATAATCCCACACTTAGGAAACATACTTAGAAAATGTATAAAAATTTTTTTTTACACTTTAAATCCACTTATTAACCTATTCACGCCAGCTATGAGTCAGGACATAATATACGCGCATCAGTTTCAGTTTACTGAATTCAACTTTATTCTTAAATACGTGAATTTCAGATGAATTTGGTCAGTCAATTTAGAATAGAACAATATTTTTACGCAATTTAAATATAAAACATACTTAATATCAAAGATACATATAAAATAATCAATAATTAATAATTTAAGACATACGTATTATGCAAGGGTTATCTATATATAGATAAAGTAAATGACATACAGTCTGGAGCACTAATAACGTAGGCCGGCGATAGCGGGTTCGATTATCGTGTAGTCTTATTGTGTATGAATTATGTTTTATCAAGTGCGCATATACTCAAGAGCTATTTCGAGGTAGCATACTGTCATATATAAGAAAAAAGAAAACCGACCGACGTAAATAGACCACTAAAATTACGAATAACTCAAAAACTACTTGTCAGATGTTAACTAAATTAAAATTAAATACACCCAGAAAAAAATTATGCGATACCATTAAAACTACAGTCGAATTGATAACCGTTTTTTTGCGAAGTTGGTTAATAAGTAATTTTTACTTATATAATAATAATTTTTGCACACTACATATTCTATTGAGCTACTCGTACTGTACCAGATTTGAGAGAAAATGCATTTTGAGTATTCATAACAGCAAGTGGGAATGCGACGCCCATAGTAATATACATACATATTCTTACGTAAGTGACGTTTTGTTAAGACGTGTAGGACATTGTTAGTTGAGGAATGAGTGCCGGTTCAAATACATATACCTATATATTTAATATAAACATTAATAATATAAGCAGCAGTGGCGAGGTGTCCATACAACTCGATTCCCACCGGCTTGCCTAACTTTTCAAAGTACAAATATGAGACAAAAAAAAAAAAAGCTCGCCAGTAAAATATGGAGCTCAAAAAAACTATAGTCTATAGTTCCGTCACACAATATGTTTCCTATTCACGGAATATATATATTTTTTAAAGATATAAATAATTAGGTTAAAGAAATGTTAAAAGAGAACGGGTAATAACCCAACACTAAGTTATTGGGTTCCTTGCCTACCTGCTATATGCAGGATACAGTGTAAACTAAAAAATATATAAAGAAGAGTATCGTATCAGTTATGTCTACATTTTCCAACTCAATTTCCACATAACATTTTAAACAATTCGGTCTAAATCCTAAACTTTTCGGTCATAGTTTCCCTAACACGTTATAATATTTAGGTGTTAAATGTAATTTTACAACTTTCACAATAAATATGCGTAATAGTGAGTATTGTTTCAAGAATTTGACAACAAATTATAATAAGCTTAAATACCATCCCACACCACCTGGTGCGTGGCACTCCAGTACTGTGCCGGTTTCGAAGGAATTTCCTTCCCATTGCCACTGAACAATGTGGTGTATGTGGCAGCCACACCTGCCACCTGCGGCAGTTTTCAGGTCGATACGAAATGGGTACCTTCAAAAGCGCGCCTACTCTCCCACCTCAAGGCCGGCAACGCACCTGTAAGCTCCTCTGAATGCTACGGGCCGTGGGCAACGAGGATCCTACCATCAGGTGACCAGAGCAACTCGTTTGCCTTGTCCTTTCCATAAAAAAAAAAAAAAAATTATAATATGATTTTTTAATATAACAACTTCTACTGCACTAAATGTATTTTCATGTGCATATTATACAGTAGGAATAAAAACCTATACAATTTTTGAGAATTACTTGTTTTATTTTAGTAATTAAATTACAAAATAAATTAGTTTAAAATATTTGACTAATCAAATATTCAATTAAACAAATAAATAACATAGAAGCAGAATTTAAAGGTATAACCTAATCTTTTGTTTGGTGGTGGAGAGTTCGTCCTCCCGTCTGGCAGCACCACTATCATGTCAAAGACGAACCGCCAAATATCTTATGATGTGTTCCAGTTCGATGGCATGTAAGCCAGGTTTCCCCTTTCCACCCATCCTTTCCCCCAAAATGTGGTGGTTCCGATAGCGGACTACATTATCCTCCCTTTCCATCCTGTATCCTCTGAGTTGGCAACGCATCTAGTACATCTCTTGTGTTGTAGATGTTCATGGGCGAAAGTAACCACTTACCATCAGGCAGTCCCTTCTGCTCGTTTTGCCATCCGGTATCCATAAAAAAAAAAAAAAAAAAAAAAGACTTAAAGATGCCAGTAAAGTTTTTAGTTAAGTTACATTTTTGATTTATCAACATATTCACATTTAGAAGAAACTGCTTAACAATCCATGAATTCATCGTGCGGGTGCCGGACCTATCGCGTTGCAGAGAGTTTGGAGAGTGCCTGAGACTTACGACCCAACGCGTGTAATTTAAGGGGCCCCAAAATGCGCATTAACGTTCAAGTTCACCTACACTGTCCGCTCCTCTCTCTACCTAACCAATTTTGAAAGATGCTACTAAAGCCGCCTTCGAAATAGAAATTCGTGCTAGAAATTAACTGATAATATTTCTAGACAGGCCAGATCTTTTAGTAGAATATAGAGATTTCGCCGTTATACCTCTCACGCCTACTCTACCGCGTACAAATTATAGATTTATATACGTACATATAATTAGGTAGATATATGTCATATTATTAACTAAAAGATTTCAAAAACCCATACAGTGGCAATTATCTAAAATCTGAACTGTGCGTAGTCAGTAACAACGCACTTCAGTCTCGCCGTCCCCTACATCCGTTTGTAGATAACTGTGTACTGTTGCAACTTTTATATGTAACAATGCTATTGACAATATTGCAAAATACACGTTTCTTGTTTTGTTTAATTAAATTTATTTTCTAGTAATAATGCCTCGAACACAAAATTTAACAGCACACAAAAATTAATTAATATGGCGAAAATTAGTCAAAGAGAATTTAGTGTGTGACACTCTGTCTTCCATTCGTTGAACAGCGGAACTCACGAGAAGAACTCACTCGCAGTCTTACGAGGAAACTGAGAAATGATTCCCCCAAGTGAAATCGAACCTACAACCATAGCATTTACAGTCAGACTGCCCTTTCCACTGCACCTTGATATTTTTTTATATATATACTGACCTAGACGTAAATTAACTATTTTCTAAGCATAGAATAGTATATAACATTGGATAACACTTACCTAACATTGATGTACCCTTAGTACCTGGCTTCCGTGTAACGTAACGAAATTGGATTACTTATTCATTATATATACAATACATTATTGGGTTATGTACAAAAATTCATACAGTGATTTATTCATAGAGGAAACCAGGCGTGAATAGGTTTATAAGTCGACTTGCTTATTACATTTTTTTTAATATAATATTAATGGACATTTTGCTTTAGTTATAGAGTGAATAATTGACAACATACAAAATAATTGAGCAAATCACATACTTTTAGCTAAAAAAGTATTTCGAAAATTAGATTAAATTCAAACTTTAAAATGCCTGTCCAGAATAGTATACATGTTCGAGTTATTAACTTATTCACGACTGGTATGAGAATATTGGTTGGTTTTAAAAATGTGACACCGTCATTACAGTTAAGTGTTAAAAATTGTTTTTGCTATAAAACATAAATGAATCGGTGAGTGCAGAAACAACGTAAGTCACAAAACGTGCAAAAATTCGTAATCGATTTAAACTAGCTTAGAAAGGCAAGATGCGTGTTGTTTTTCTCTCTCGTGCAAAGTTTGAAAATCTGGACTTACGTTGTTTCTGCACTCACCGATTCAAATATGGTGTATATTTAATATGTTTTCTTTGTTAGGAAAAATAAAACAAATCATTGTTTTGTGCAATCATGCACGCAGAGCGTTTCGTTCCTCTCGTTTGGCATATCCTCTCACTTTTCCTATTAGACAGACAGGAAACGAAACTAATTAAAAGAAAGGCCTCTAATTCGGGGGGAAATGGCAAACGGAGTGTCTTAACACTAAGTTTTTTTAACGTTACGGATACCCGCCTGCAGGGACTCTGACAGCTTATGTGGGACTCCGGGCCGGTTGTAACTCCCGAATCTTCCGTGAAATCTCCGCGGATTCTCTTACTGCTATGCAGGATTCTGCTTTTTTTAATCCTGATCCGAAATATCAAATAATCATTATTATATTTGTCAAAGCTGGTTTTACACTATGTATTAGAATAAATGATACATATCTTGTCGCAGACACAATAAAATACATACATACATTTTGTAATGATACGCGGCAATGACTTTCCACCGGTACACTACCGGACAATTTAAAGGTATAATTAAATAATTAAAACTAGCTACCGTGGCGCAGAGGGACGCCATTTGACTGTAAATCTATAGAAGAATGATTATAATAAAATTATTTTCATTTCCTGTATAATATGTAATATTCGGTCGGAAAGTGAAGAGCAGAGTGTCATGACACTAGTTTCCTTCTGATTACTCCGGTGTGCTTGAAGCTGAAAAAAAGACATTTTATTGCTATACTGTAATTTTTTAATTTTTTTAACAAAAATATAAATACATTTATCATAAATATTAATACCCAAACGTCTCTTTTATTTCCGCTTTACATGTAGTAGGTTAGTCAGATAGAACCTAGAGTTATTACCCTGAGTGGGAATCGAACCCACAATTGCTTTTACATCCAGTCAGCTCCACTGCGTTACAATGTCTCAAAATACGGAATATATATACATATACATATATTTGATTGCTAATAGCAATTGCCTCATTTCTTGAGTAGAACTTTATTTATTACGATACAAATAGCATATAAATTCAGAGCCAAGATTTATAGTTTCAGTCACGCAAATGAAATAAAACGAAATGAAATAAAATTATTACTATCATATATTTTTTTATATCTATACTATATACATACATACATAGCTTCACGCTATATCCCGCATATAGCAGGATAGGCCGAATGAACCTAGTGTTAAGTCACTCCGTTCCCCACTTTCCGCTGAATTGAGGCATTGCGTGCTTGTGGCGAAACTCAACGCCGCGCTTTTCCTTGTTACCAAACCCAGGGAATGAAAAATTTCATTTCCTGGAGTGGGAGTCGAACCCACATCCCGTGGCGTTTACAGTCGCACGCTTGTGACGCTGCGCCACGACAGGCGTTCACTATATAGTTAAAAACTCGTGAAATTGGCTATTTTAAATTGCAGTGTTAAATTCCGTTGACTAATATACAATTATTCTATTAACATGCTACCAAAGACCATGGTGGTGTAGTGAGACAGCGTCTGGTTGTAGATGTGATTAGTTGTGGGTTCTATTACCACTCGGAAGATTGATATTATTTAGATATCATTAACACGCAATGTCTTTCGGGGGAAAGTGGAGAGTCCAGTGTCTTAGCACTTGATTCTTTGACTACACTATGCATTTTGTCTTACCAGAGCGGTGAAATGAAAACAAATGATATATAATAATTCTTACGAGTGAATTTTTTTTTCCTAAAAATAGATCTATATTATTATTATTTGCATATTCTGATATAAATATCATATGATAACTTATGAAATTAAGATTATAACAAATAAGAAAACCGACTTTAAATAAAATGCAATAAAAAGTAATATTATTACGAATAACTCAAAAACTACAGGTCAGTTCTCAAATACATTTAAATAGGACCACATTAGAAGCACTAACTATCATATAAAAAAAGTATCATCAAAATTGGTTCACCGAGTAAAAAGTTATACACAAAAAAATACAGTCGAAGTGAGAACCTGTTACTTCTTTTAGCAAAAATCTTACCTGTAATTGCAATTAATCATATTACAAATGTCTGTGTATGAAATATAGCGTTTCGGGGTGAGAAATGCGTTTAAATTTCTAAATTTTTATGATAATGTTAATAAGAGATTAATTTTTTAGCAAAATATCGTGTTTACTTTATCGTGCCGGTCGTGTATTTTTTTTAAGCTTTTTTATTTTCACGCTTAATCCTGCGTAACAGAACATTAAGTAAGAAAGAAGTACGGTTGTTTTTAGTTTCACGCTTAACCCCGCACAGTTGTCAGAGAGAGTAGTGTCAATACATTCCGTTCTCCATTTTCTACCTAAATTCGAAAAATTTAGTGTTTAGTGGTGCAACTCAAATAAAAATAAATTAAATATAATCATCGATTCCCACAGCAGGAAAAGTAAAATTTAATATTTTCATTTCTTAGGTTTGATAACAAGGCTAAGCGCGGCTGAGTTCCGCCGCTCAACCCGCAATGCCTCAATTTGGCAGAAAGTGGGGAACGGAAATATTGAAAGAGAATGGACTGTCTTAACACTAGGTTCTCTGGTTCCCTCTGCCTACCCCGCTATATGCGGGATACAGCGTGAAGATAAAAAAAATATAATCATTCCCTCAAGCGGGAATCGAACCTACACATCCCAATTGCGTTTATAATCAGACACCGTCCCACTGTGCCACAATGACCTATTATTTTTTTTTAACTTCACGCATTAGTATTAAATTATAATAGGTAATAAGAGATATAAATTCTAACAAAACATTCGTGTTAAATTTATCGTGCTGATCTTCTTGTATTTTTTTAAGTATAGCTAAGAAAGTGAAGTATGCAAATATGAAATAATAATTACAAGTAGACAAAAATTTATCTTTACGCCTAGACGAATAAAGTGTCATATCTATCCAATGATACTTTGTATAACTGACTGATTGTGGATCAATATTTTGCTTGCGTTACTGAGTGGGTGACAGACAACGTACAGGCGAAAGTACTGGCCATAGAAAGATGAATTTTCGCATGGCATGGCAGCTTCCTTAAAAAAGAAAAAGATCCTTTCTTTTTTTCTGGAAAATACGAAAACGATAAATAAAGGGATTTTAGGCTTTTTATGTTTTATAGTTCACGCATGGAAAGGCTAGAGAGAAAACAAGTGAAATTATAATATTTGTACACGCATATATCGGAACCGGAAATACTTTAAGACTCTATTCCGATTTTTTTAAAAATATCGTTAGATTTTTGTTGTTGTAATAGTTATTATGAATATAATGGAAAATTTCTTGCACTACCTAGTTATAATATATACATTTTTTATTCTAAAAATATTTTTTCATCTTAGTAAAAAAATATCTAAAAATTTATTATATTTGCCAAATTCGGATTTGAATCTACACCATTTCGCAAGTAACAAATGCACACATGCAAACCGCAACTGTGTTTATTGATGCTTTTATATAATTTAAAAAAAATACATAATATAAGTAGTCATGACATTTTATGCACTATCTCATATCAGAGCAGACATTGACGAGCGAACGATTTAGATAACCGATAGCTTGATAACTTATTGATAGACTGAAATGTTTGAAACACCTAAGTTTTGCATAATATTTTAAATAAAACTAAGGCCATATATATTTTTTTTGTAACTTCACGCTGTATCCCACATATAGAGGGGTAGGCAGAGGGAACCTGAGAACCTAGTGTTAAGTCACTCCATTCTCTTTAAACATTTCCGTTCCCCAATTTCCGCCAAATTGAGGCATTGCGTGTTGAGTGGCGGAACTCAACGCCGCGCTTTGCCTTGTTACCAAACCCAAGAAATGAAAATACTAAATTTTACATTTCCTGGAGTGGGAATCGAACCCACAACCTGTCGCGTTTACATATTTATTTTAAAATTATTATAAATTATGCCGTGACGAGATACAAACGAATAACTTAGTACTGCTTACTGCTTTAATATTTAGTGTTTTTAGAGGATAGTAGAAAAAGTAGCCTATACTCTCCGCTTACTTCCCCTTTCACTAAAAATAATGTAGGCGAAATTATTATATTTCTGAATATATGCACTAGATTTAGAACTGGGTTTGAACCTACACCTTAGCGGGCGGGCAGATACGGCGCATTATTGGTATCACATCGTGTCATTCACTAATGATAAGGTTTCTAGAAAGTGTGCAGCGAAATCATTACGTTTATATTATACAAATAATACTTAGAGAATACAGCCAACAGTTTATTATTATATAATTTATTACTCATTACTTAAACTTAGTCGAACTATTCGGGAAGGTAGCTTCACGCTGTATCCCGCACATAGCAGGGTAGGCAGAGGGAACCTGAGAACCGACGTGTTAAGTCATTATTCGGAAAAGGATAGTTAAAAAATATATATTTTAAATGTTATTATCTTTACCTCGTCATATGCCTTGTGCGGATTTCTCCACCTTCTGCCTAGTTTCAAGACTAAATTCGAGCTTCATCTTACCAGAACATACATGGCTTCACGCTGTATCCCGTATACAGGTTAGGCAGAAGGAACCTAGTGTTAAAACACTCCGTTCCCCACTTTCCGCCGAATTGCGGCATTGCGTGCAGAGTGGCGGAACTCAACGCCGCGCTTTGCCTTGTTACCAAACCCAGGAAATGAAAAATTATATTTCCTGGAGTGGGAATCGAACCTACAATCTGTCGCGTTTACAGTCACACGCTTGTGTTTCTGCTCCACGACAGGCGTTAACTTACCAAAACGAGAAAAATAAAGTAATTTAAATATTATCATTTTGCCGCAAAAGATTGAACCCAGAATCTTCGCATTCTGATACTTGAAATAATAAACACTACACACTCTTTTATCAAAAAATAAATTCATTTTATTAAAAATTCGCTACAAGACTATAACAATGCATTCATACTCGTACATAACCATTTACTATACTGTAATGATGGTTATGTTCCCAATGTTAGACATATCTATAAAAACGGTAATTTATAGATTTTAAATAACACGATTTATTGCGAACGTCCATACGTTCTATTGTTAAAGAGTTTTAAAGTAAACTTTTATTTATAAGCAAAAGTAGTATGGAGTGTCTTAACACTAGGTTCTCTGGTTCCCTCTGCCTACCCCGCTATATGCGGGATACAGCGTGAAGTTAAAAAAGAAAAGAAAAAAAAGTATGTAACTAGAAGCTGTTTTATAATGATTTTTTTTTATACTGATGCAACTAGCATCTATACAAATAATTTAAATTATTTACATTTTTCCTGTATGTATTAAGCAAAGTACGGCGTTGAGTTCCGCCACTGCACACAATGTCTCAAATTCGTGGGGGATTCGTGGGGGGAGAGCGCAGTGTCTTAACACTTTATGTTTTGGTTCTTTGTCACTACTCTGCCATGCGGGAAAAAGCATGACTTTCCAACAAAAAAATGTTCAATAATAATTTATGAAAATTTACATTTTTGATATAACATAACTTAATTCTACCATTTTTGATACATATATTCTTTCCAAACTTTATTCGACACAATATATCTAAACGTACGAAACAAATAATCCTTAAGAAATAAAAAAAAAATGATTTTACTATATGACTGACACTTGATAACATGATATTAAAACTTTACTAAATGAATCACCCATTGTACCTATAACAGAGTATATATAATAAGTAACAATAAAATATAAAAATAGAAAAAAAAAACAATTAAATAGTGATGGGACGATAATAATATAATTATAATTATAAAAATGATGCTCTACGTGACTAACACGAGTGGGGAAGTGAGGCGACCGCCGAGGAGGAGGCATATCAGCGCGAATATAAAGGTCTGTTGATAAAATATCAATGAAATTAAGATGTAATCGGGTTCTTAAATTTTTCTATGGATTATTTGATTATAATTTGTATGTTTATTTTTATACCAGGTGTATCGATATGCATAAACATTTTTTAAATATTATTTTTAACGCCTGTCGTGGCGCAGAGGCACAAGCGTGCGACTATAAACGCGACAGGTTGTGGATTCGATTCCCACTCCAAGAAATGGAATTTTTCATTTCCTGGGTTTGGTAACAAGGCGAAGCGCGGCTTTGAGTTCCGCCACTCAGCACGCAATGCCTCAATGCCTCAAAATTTTTGTCCAAATTCGAGGCATTGCGTATTCAAGAGCGAAATGAAATAATATAAATATAATCATTCCGCTGTTTGAGAATCGAACCCACAACCAGTTCCATTTACAGTCCAGGCGTGGTTCCATTGTTGTTCTGAAATCTATATGAAGTACTAGCTGTACTCGCGACTTCGCTTACGTGGACTATGAAACCTAAAATCCCACTTATTCTTGGTTTCGTAGTTATTTCGAGAAATTACTTACTTAAAGCTTCCCTATTCTTGCTAAGGAGCTTACGTGCCAAATTTCAGCTTTCTATAGCCAGTAGTTTTGCCTGCACGTTGTCTGTCAGTCACTCAGAAACGTAAGCGTTTAAAGAAAAAAACAACAAAAAAAAAGAGATATATTCATAAAATATTTTTGCAAGTTGAGCAACCGAGATTTCCCAGTAAGAGACTTCCCGTTTTTATATATAGAAGTGTTATGTACACTTAACTTTAGTTCACCCTTCTTTAAATCCTGCTTTTCGCGGAGAGTTTCTAGTGACCAAACTCTTTATATTCCACTTATTTAAACTGTTATATTTCTTTCCAGCGTCACCACCCAGGTATATCGCAGTCGTCGTGCAGCGATGGCTCCCTCCTCAGCGTGGGCTCGTCCGAAATGGACGAGGACAGCAGCAGTGGACACCAACATGATCACTCGAGGAGTGACCACTCGGATTTATATAGTAAGTTTATATACTTTTAAGTGGTATTTTGTCGTGGAAACTTTCGGTGCAGGCGATCGATAAGCGATATGTTTTAGAAAACATAAAAATTTTAACGCAGCCGGATTCAAACCCGCGCCAAATGGAGGCAAAAGCAGGTCAAATGCTCTAACCAATTAAGCTCTACGTTCCTATCGAGCTATATCTATATTTCTTCTCTTCTATATTATTCTTGTTAATTGTTTTTTTTTCTTGGTAATATATTTTCTTTAAAAGTATTCAACAAGTAGCGGCCTCTCTTGAGATAATACTAATCTTTCGGTATCAGAAATTTGTAAAACTCTCCATAAACACACCATAGAATTTGACCAAAGGATATTTTCGGTAAGCGAAGATATATGTGTGCCATACTCCTCCGTTCACACAATTTTCTTTAATAGAGATACAAAGCTTTTCCTTAACTCATTAATATAATGATATAGTAATAATTAAAACATTTACAGATGTATCAGAGCCGCCGCCAGGTGTCGCGCCGCTCTCTCACTCCGCAGCACGCCACAAGATGGCGGTGCGGCCGCGACGTACGCACGGTGCGCCGCGACGAAAGAAAACGCACTCGGTAACGCTTATATATATACATACATACGTACATACATAGCTTCACGCTGTATCCCGCATATAGCAGGGTAGGCAGAGGGAACCTAGTGTTAAGACACTCCGTTCCCCACTTTCCGCCGAATTGAGGCATTGCGTCCTGAATAGCGGAACTCAACGCCGCGCTTTGCCTTCGTTACCAAACCCAGGAAATAAAAAAAAATCATTTATATATATAACTTTATAATAACTTATAAATAAGTGGGGTGTTTATTAAAACTAAAAGCTTTATAAATTGTATACTAATATACTACTGCTAAAACAACAAGTTTTTTTTTCTCTTCACGCTGTATCCCGCATATAGCGGGGTAGGCAGAGGGAACCTGAGAACCTAGTGTTACGACACTCCATTCTCTTACAACAATTCCGTTCCCCACTTTCCGCCGAATGGAGGCATTGCGTGCTGAGTGGCGGAACTCAACGCCGCGCTTTACCTTATTACCAAACCCAGGAAATGAAAATACTAACATTTCCTGGAGTGGGCATCGAACCCACAACCTGTCGCGTTTACAGTCGCACGTTTGTGCCTCTGCGCCACGACAGGCGTTAACAATAAGTAACAAGTATAATAAGTTCTCATGTATGTAGCTCATAGCTATATTACTATAAAGTGTAATTTAAATTCGTTCATTGGTCTTGGCATGAAGGAATAACAAACATTTATCGTTAGATACTCACAAGCTTTAACATTTATAATATTTTATGACATATCCTTATAATTATTAAGAGACATCGTTGCAAATATAGACGGTGTTTGGATGTAAACGTAGAAGGTCCTGGGTTCGATCCCCCCTCAGGAGGGTAATTTAACTTATTTTTATTTTCCTGCACTTGTAACACAAATCGCGACGTTGATTTTCGTCACTCAATACGCTAGAGTGTTTGGATCAATCTTATAACGCGTCAATCATACCAAAATAATTAAATTAAAATCAAATTAAAAACATTCATAAGTATACTATTAATAACTTCCAGATTGCCGCTTCAGCCTTGCCGATAACTCCCGAGTTGAACGAAGAAATGATACGAAGCACTACTCCTGAAGTTGTACACAAAGTCTCAGAAGTTGTTACTGGTAAGTAAAATATATATAATTTCATAAAAATAAATATACATAATTTTTTTATTATATCTAAGATTAAATTAAGATAGGAATTAAATTATTTTTATTTCTATTACAGAATCATTCTCTTCATCGAGTACGAAGCATCATATGATTAAAAAAGAACAGCACCAGCTCACCAGGGAGCTGCAAAAAGTTCTCGAGAACAGCGATGCAAAGTTAAAGTCCTCCTCCTTACCTCCCGGACTCGCTCTTAGCCAACTGGGACAGTCACCAAAGCTGAGTATTCCTGAAAACACACCACGATCTTCCATAAAACGAAGTAAATCAAGTACACAGGAACAGCCCCTTCGTGAATCGTCACCAATGGCCAGCGAAGTCCAGGACGTAAAGCATCGTGACAAAAAGCACGCCGACGAATCTTGCCTCGAAAAGAAGTCAAAGTCAGAGAAAAAACTCGAGAACGAAGTCATACGATCTTCCAAGAAAGAGGAATCGTTTTTCAGTAGACTGCTATTGAGAAAGAGTGGAAAGAAGTCCAAGAAAGATCAAACAGATGATGGACAACAGGAAGTGAAGAAAACGAAAACTGAGAAGACTCAGTACAAATCCGTTGACTCTGAAAAGAGTTTTTATTATGAACAGGGCCAAAGTTACAAGTCATCTTACAAATCTGCCGGTCAGAAGGTTTTCGCAAATCAAATGCACAAACGGATAGACAATAAAGGAGCTTACATTCACGATGGCGCTTACAAAGATGTTTACAGCGCAGCCAAAGTTCCAGGTGTCGAATATAATATAACTGATCTCAAAATTGCGGAGGAAACCGATAAAATGCTTAATCAAGAAATAAAAAGCCGTTTCAGCAGACGCGAGGAATTCAATGTGAAGCGTTCTTCAAGAGAAAACATTGAGGATAAACGTGAATCTTTCAATTTGCATCACGACAAATCAAAACGGCCAGCCTCGATCCAGAGACTAATGGATCCATACTCGTCTAAGTCTTTTCTAAGTATTGAAGTGGACGGACCAGATGGTACAGACGTCCCGCCTTATAACATACACAATGAAGGATGTGAAGACGTAATTGCAACGCGAGGAATGGGAATCAAGAGCGTTAGCAATGACTTCGTGTTTCCCAGCGGCAGTATGCCCAAAAACTTACCATATTTCAATCCGGGGATGTCATCATCTCCAAATAAAACTATGGCACATCATTCAGAAAATATGAAATTTATGAGTCGATCCTCTGAAGCTTCTGATTTCCGGGAGAAAGAAATTGTTACAAAACGTGAAACGTTTCACCATGTTAGTAGAGCTGAAGAGTCATACGTGACATCAGGTTTGAGGTCTTTGGGAGAAGAATACGTTGAAACTCGAAACAGTATTGGCAAATCACATAGCTTCCGTTACGCTTCGGAGACACCATCTATTAGCTCACAGGATAACCAAATGCCAAGCTTACCAGCCATTGTGGGCATCTCTGAACCATTACTTGAAAGCTGGGAAGTCAACTACAGGCGTAATGTCAGTGAAAGGCACGATTACTCAAAGCGTGTGTCAGCCAGAAATCATATCCTTCAAGCTAGTGAAGATAACTATGACAGTTTGCCGAGTACAGGCACTGATAGTAGTTATCTAGACAGCTTGAAACCTGATATAAATGAGGAGCGTAAACTTTTCGCAAGCAGCGTTCAATTAAAAATGGATAACAAACGTGATAGCGACATTTCTCAAATAGAGGCTAAAATCGACGATATTATTAGCTCACCTAAGCCCCTCATATCACCAATACTTAAATCAAACTCTTTGGACAGTGTTAAGAGTAGTCCAGAAAAACCTATGGATGACAGAAGAAATGACAAAAGCGACCGGAGAAAAACCATTTCGGTTGAAAGTGGCTTAGGGCAAACTAAGAATCAAAAAGATAAAATTGATGTGGATAATTTTATATCTGTCACTCATATTAATAAAGATGCAACTCCTAATACTAATAAGACAATAGAAACTCCAAAATTAAGTAAAAGTGATGAAAAAGTTCAAAAATCAGGTACTAAAAAGCCGACTGTGCCGGAATTTCTACACATACAATTAAATAAAGTTGATACTAAACCGGTTTCGAATGTCGTGCTAACAGCAAACGTGACACCTAAAAAGCTGGATAGTCCTCAAGCTGAGAAGGAGCAAGATATTGAAAATTTTCTTATAACTGAGACTAAAACACAAAATGTACAGACAAGAAAGGAATCTTTTAAAAAGAGTGGCAGTGTGGAAAGCACAGATGAAAAATCTTTGACTTCGTCTAAGATATCTAATTATGGAAATGTTACACCTCAGAGTCCCTCAACCCCCAAACATTTTTTCAAAAAGAAATCGACTAGTGTTGATTCTAACGAACGCGTGGAAAAAACTAGAACAAGCTCGGTTAGTACTGAAGGAAGCACAGAAAAAATTGATGACAACATATCGATAGGGCAAAAATCGCATTCTAGCTTCGGAAGTAAAAGTTCTATCCAGAGTACTGACAGTAACGAAAATAAAATACCTGACAGAGATGAAACAGTTATTTTTCGTAAAAAGCCTATTATTGGGAAAGAGTCTCGGGAGAGTCGAAGAAATGACGACGAACCTGAATTGATGAAGGTCTTTGCACGTCGCTCTTTGAAACTAAAGGATTCTGAAGCTGACCACATCGCACAGGAAATAGCTGAAGCAACAAAAAAAGAAGAGAATGCTGCTAAAACAAAAATACTTAAAAACGAATTTAACGCATCCATTAAATCTAGAGACAGCGATAAAGAAAATGAGGAAAACAAAGAGCAAACTCCTGAAAACAAACTAGTCGATATCGCGGCTAGAGTCAGCCAATTTGGAAACTACCAACGAAGCGTCAGCATTAATAGTGTCACATCAAAACGAGATAGTGCTCCTGTATTCAGAAATGAAGTTAATAAATATAAAAAAGAGGTCTCGGATTCCACTCCTGAAAAACGATTGAGAAACCGAACCTTCCCGGACTCATCGAATGACCGCGAAGATATTAAAAGCTTAACTAAAAATGACGCAATGTCATTTAAAGCAGATACACTCACAAAACGACCCTGGCAAAAGAAAGAGGATTCAGAGAAGCGAGATAGTACTGTGATAGAAAAGGACGGAGATAGTGAGAAGAGTGAAAGCGGGAAAGAGAAAGAAGAGGCAGATGGATCTCCACAGTTTAAGGGCATTTTACAAATGAGAGCGGAATGGGAAAGACGAGCAAAGGGAATGACCAAATAAATAACGGTGCTAAGAAGGCCTTAGTAATAAACGTTACATAGAGTGACTGAACCTAAGGTTCAAATGTTAATATGAAATCAGTTCTAAAATGTTAAGGTCACGCTTAAATCTCGATATAAAAGATAGTAAAAAAAGAAAATTACACAATATTATTTTGATATAAATATTTTTAATGCATAAATTGTAAAATCAATTTTTTAATTAACTTCTGCATTTTTAATTTAAAAATAGTTCTAACTCTTTTGTTTCTTCATTTTTACAATTAATTAGTAATGGACATACATATCAACGAAAAAATTATTACATACATTCAAAATCGAGATTTAATCGAGAACCGAACCAAAATCTCGATAATCGAGTAAAAATAAAACTTTATCCTCCGTTTGTTAATAAGGCCGTTAATATTATTTTAGTTTTAGACTGTTTTAACACTGACGTTGGAATTGCGAGAATTAATAGATTCTTATACTTAATATAGGTAATATAAATAAATAGCTTAGATTATAGCCAAAAAAATGTTTTTTGCAGATTGCATTTAACCATTATGTTATTCGTACATGTAAATGGATCATTCAAATAGTAATAGTTTCTTAGAAGCCATAGATATGGATGATCATTGAATTTTGACATATAATTACTAAAAATATTTACTTAAGATTGTATATTTATTGTTAATCGACTAAAATAATAATAAAATTAACGTATAGTAAATTAAATTGCGTTAAATTATGAATTTGAGGTTGATAATTACATGGTGTCCCACAAGGTGATACACTTGGAATGTAATTGTTTATGATGTATTTTTTTTATATTTAAACATCAATATCTATGGTTTATTTCTCTATATAAATAAATATATTTTGGTAACAAGCAGGATACCTTGTGTATACAGTAGCGTATATTCATGTATTGTAAGTTTTCGAGTGTTATTGCAAAAGTATGGCATAGATAGGTATATTTTATTAAATACTAATGTATTACATTTCTGAACCGTGAAATACAAATTTTATTCCTATAGTTTTTCTGTTGTTTTTGTTTCCTCTATATAGATATAGCTTTGACTTGTTGGTCTCAAATATATTATTTAAAGAATATTGTAATAAGGAAATGAATTTTTCATTTCCTGGGTTTGGTAACAAGGCAAAGCGCGGCGTTGCGGTGCGCTACACAGCACGCAATGCCTCAATTCGGCGGAAAGTGGGGAACAACGGAGTGTCTTAACACTATGTTCCCTCTGCCTATCCTGTTATATGCGGGATACAGCGTAAAGATATGTATGTACTCGTATGTATGTAAGAATATTTTTCTATGATTTGACTGAGTATAATAATTAATGCGGAATTCCGTTTTAACCTCTGAACTCCGAAACTTAGTATAAAAAATAAGCCTCTTGCTTTATCCTGTATAGCGAGGCAGTCGGAGAGAACCTAGTGTGAAGATACTTGATACGTTGACCAGTTTTCGCCCGAATTCAAAACATTGTATGTAAGTGGTGTAGTGCGTAACTAGCAGAACTCAACGCCGCTTGTCTAAGTAGATATATTTTTTTTCAATAAAATTCATCGAATGGGAATCGAACCCGAATCGAAATTTTATAAAGCATAATTAAAAAAGTCATACTAGGGTCGTTAAAGAGAACTTAGTGGCAAGACACTCCATCCGCCACTTTCTGTCCGAATTCATGTAGACTAAAGCAGGGAAAAGAAAATAATTTGAGTTCACAAACAGTATATACATACATAGTGCACAAGAATAATATTTTTTATTTGTCTTTGGTATATTCAATAAAATATATTAATATTTTTTCACATATCACACTGTGTCAATGTTCCAAAGTAAATAGCCCCTAGATACAATATGAACTGTTGCTTTAAGACGAAAAACTATACTAATATTATTTAACAAAATAAGATATAGGAAATTGGGACAAGCTTCATAGTAAGAACTAGTTTGTATATTATTTGTTTGGCATTTTTTGGTGCCTCAGTCTAGATATATCTTTATATATTTGAGTTAAATAAAACAAAAAGTGAGATATTTTAATATATGGAGAATTACTTCATAACATGACCTAAATAATAATAAAGACTTTTATTCAAACTAAAAAATAATAGCAAAATTGAACAGAGAAATGAATGAAAGTATTAGAAAAAACACTCAGCACGCACTGCTACAATCCGGCGGAACGGAAATGTTGAAAGAGAACGGAGTGTCATAACACTAGGTTCTCAGGTTCCCTCTGCCTACCCTCCTGTATGCGGGATACAGCGTGAAGCTAAAAAAGAAACATTACTCTCATAGACAATTAGATCATTTTTGATTACAAAGGTGATTTCTATTGGAGTTATTTATATAAATTTAAACATAGGTTTGCTCATTTGCTCAGTTTAATTTTTTAATTATGGCGTTTCGAGCCAGTAGAGCACAAATCTCTTCGCCAATGTCACGTTGTATGGAAAACACACGAAGGAGTATTGATCGGTAAAAAAAAATTATTAACCTATGGCCTGTCGTGGCGCAGAGACAAGCGTGCGACTGTTAACGCGACAGGTTGTGGGTTCGATTCCCACTCCAGAAAATGTAATTTTTCATATCCTGGGTTTGGTAACAAGACATAGCGCGGCGCTGAGTTCTACCACTCAGCACACAATGCCTCAATTCGGCGGAAAGTGGAGAACGGAGTGCCTTAACACTAGGTTCCCTCTGTCTACCCTGCTATGTGCGGGATACAGCGTGAAGCTATGTATGTATGTATGTAATCATTATACAGAAATAGTCGATATGTATAAGAAAACCTCTCCATTTGTTATATAAACTGCGCAATACCACGTTATAAAAATAATGATTAATATAGTTTAACTAGTTGTAGCCCTAAAATATAGAAAAATTTTAAAATTATAAATAAATAAATTTTCATTTCCTGGGTTTGGTAACAAGGCAAAGCGCGGCGTTGAGTTCCGCCACTCATCTCGCAATCCTCCATTCGGCGGAAAGTGGGGAAAGGAATTGTTGTAATAGAACGGAGTGTCTTAACACTAGGTTCTCAGGATCCCTCTGCCTACCCCGCTTATTGAGGGGGACAGCGTGAAGGTATAAAAAAAAAAAATGTTAACCGGATTAATTGCGTATATTTTGGTATTCGAAAATACATTTTTGGAAACCCGTCAATTCGAACACTTTATAGTAGTCCGTGGTGGTTGTGGGTTCGATTCCCACTCCAGAAAATGTAATTTTTCATATCTTGGGTTTGGTAACAAGACATAGCGCGGCGTTGAGTTCTGCCACTCAGCACACAATGCCTCAATTCGGCGGAAAGTGGGGAACGGAGTGTCTTAACACTAGGTTCCCTCTGTCTACCCTGCTATGTGCGGGATACAGCGTGAAGCTATGTATGTATATTAACCTATGGGAGATTGCATGTTAAAAAGAGATTTGCTTATTTCCATTTTAAAATTAACTTTACGTAAAAGTGACTGTGTATCTTTTAATAAGCCTAAAATTATAAGGCGTAATTTTCTAATGTTTAGTTCATTATATATGGATTTAAAAAGACATTTAATTTATTTTCAATCAAAACCAAATATCATTGTTCCAAAACATCTTAAAAATAAAGAAAATCTATTCCAAAAATATAACAGGGGTAGTTTCCGAACGCTACAAGGGGTCGTCACACGCATGCGCAAACCACCCTCCACCGAGTGACCCTAAACAGCGTGAAGCGTATCGCCTCCATTTTATTTTACATTTATTTCTCTTTTCTCCATACAAATATTATAAAAATCTCTCTGTTTCTTGAAAAAAACATCTAAATAAATAAAAAGGCAGTGGTGTATTAACATTTTTGTGTTTTTTTAATACTAAAGACTTACGTAATATTATTGGCTGGAGTTTCGGAGCTTTCATCGTGTGAGGTAAGATGTTAAATACGCATAGTTATATTAGAAAACCCTACATTTTCCTCTATTTAGTTTAATTTTAGATGAATCCATACAATAATTTTGATTAATACCATCCTTTTCACCCATTTCATCCAAATTGCGTTCTTCCAATAATGTCCTGTAATCATTTCGCAAGTAAAATAAGCTCAAATACTAGTTCTTCCAGACACTTATACCTATTTAAACTAATCGAAAAATAAATTTTGAGCTTTATTTCTCATAGTATGGTAGACAGAGAGATCGTAATGTCAACTCTATTTTTCTCTATTATACTCTATTTTTCGCTTTCCGCGAAATTGCGTGATACAGATATACATACATACATATGTATGTATGTAATTGTAAGCTAAATGAAATAAAAGTAAGCTATGTATGTTACATAGCTTCACGCTGTATCTGAACTTAGTGTTAAGACACTCCGTAGCCCACTTTCCGCCGAATTGAATCATTGCGTGCTGAGTGGCGGAACTCAACGCCGCGCTTTGCCTTATTACCAAACCCAGGAAACGATAAGAAGTTTCATTGATTTTTACTTAACGCTTGTATGTAGCTATACTTAGATATGTTCAGTAGACTATTTCCTTTTTCTATTTATAGACTCTACCATTGTTAGCTTCTATTGACCGTTTTGTATCAACGAACGTTTTATTCAGAGAATAGTGTAAGAACTCTCCTTTTGTGGTTCTCTTGTAAGCTTTAATGAATGTATACAGATTATATAAGGGCTTAAAAATAAAAATATATATCTTTTTTGTAAGTTAAGCAGAGAGAGTAGTGAAAAATTTCTCTATTTTTATATATATATATATATATATATATATATATGTCGCAGAAGCCGAGTCCAAAGGAGTAGTGACATAATCGCTACTTTCAGACGCCATGGTCAGTCGAAAGCCCACCAAGATGTGAACTATCCGCTCTACTAACGCATGCTAATTATACTGTCTTTCTATAGTTTTTAGCTATTTTAATGTATGTAGCCGGCAAACCATCAAATCATATTTATAAATAATAAATACTCTTTAATCATTATTCCCTAACAATATATATATAACGCTTGCGGTACTAAGTGACTGACAGACAACGCACAGCTTTAACTGCTGGGAGCAGAAAGCTGATATTTGTCATGTGGTCCCTTAGGGAGTATAGAGGAACACAAGCAGATCCCCTGGTCCCAGGTTTCACGAAATTCTTACGAAAACGAAAAGAAACTATATTTTTCTAAGGAGCTCTTTGATTTTCACGATTATTACACATATAAGTAGCCTGTGACGTGTCTCCTGTGACCACGGACTACTGTAAAGTGTTCGAATTGTCGGGTTTCCAAAAATGTATTTTCGAATACCAAAATATACGCAATTAATCCGGTTAAAATTTATTTTTTTTTAACTTCACGCTGTACCCCGCATTTAGCGGGGTAGGCAGAGGGATCCTGAGAACCTAGTGTTAAGACACTCCGTTCTCTTACAACAATTCCTTTCCCCACTTTCCGCCGAATGGAGGATTGCGAGATGAGTGGCGGAACTGAACGCCGCGCTTTGCCTTGTTACCAAACCCAGGAAATGAAAATTTATTTATTTATAATTTTAAAATAGTTTCATTAATTTTATATTTTTCTATATTTTAGGGCTACAACTAGTTAAACTATATTAATCATTATTTTTATAACGTGGTATTGCGCAGTTTATATAACAAATGGAGAGGTTTTCTTATACATATCGACTATTTCTGTATAATGATTACATACATACATACATAGCTTCACGCTGTATCCCGCATATAGCAGGCAGGCAGAGGGAACCTATTGTTAAGACACTCCATTCCTCACTTTCCGCCGAATTGAGGCATTGCGTGCTGAGTGGCGGAACTCAACGCCGCGCTCTGCCTTGTTACCAAACCCAGGAAATGAAAAATTCCAGTTCCAGGAGCGGGGATCGAACCCACAACCTGTCACTGTTACAGTCGCACACTAGTGCCTCTGCGCCACGACCGGCGTCTGATAGTAATAGTGATGTAAATATAATCATTCTCCTAGTGAGAATCGAACCACGACCAATGATGTTTACAGTCAGTTTGTCCCACTGCGCCATGGCCTATAAATAGGCTATTAGCCTATTTAGCAGCATAGCTAAGCATAGAAACTACAGGTTTCGATCGCTTCTATTTTTGTATTACACTAAGTCAATTAGTTGTGAACCTTAAGATAAAAGGGACAAGGTCTTTTATAAACTACTTCCGGTTAAAGGAATCTTCATTAGGGTTTTATTAAAATGTAGGTATAGGAAATATTTTTTTATATCACAATAAAAGAATACACAAAGAATACACTGATAAAAGAATCATCAAAATTTATTTACCCAGTAACTAGATATGTTAGCACAAGCAAAAAAATACAGTCGCGGCGTTCAGTTCCGCCACTCAGCATCAATGCCTCCAAAGGGCCCTCATGATTTTTACGTGACCTTCCTCCAGTATCATTGATACAGTGTTCTCGAAGGTCAAACGAGGTCTTCCCTTACCTCTCTTACCGCTCACCTTTGCTTCATATGTCTTTCTCACCATTCTTTCATCACTCATCCTCTGATAACCTCCTCCTTTAAAATTGGTTAACAAATGAACTCTTACAAATCAATTCAGCGGAAAGTGGGGAACAAAATTGTTGCAAGAGAACGGAGTGTCTTAACACTAGGTTTTTAGGTTCCCTCTACCTATCCTGCTATATGCGGGATACAGCGTGAAGTTAAAAAAAAAAAACAAATTAACAAAGGTTTTACTTATTACCCAACAAATCCAATTATAATGTCCAATATATTGATATTGGAACAAATTAACATTTTAGTAATTCGTTTTACCTTTTTAAATTAATTATTTTTAACAAGCTAAATCTAAAATAACCTCCGAATAACTCCGACTTCACTAAATGAAGCTCTCAATTCGATTGTTTTTTTATGTATGACACCGCAAAACTTTGTACTGGGTGAACCAATTTTGATGGTTCTTGTATTATAAGATAGGTATTGCTTCTGATATGGTTTCCTTTAAATTTAGTTAAGATCTGTTGAGTAGTTTTTGAGTTAAGAAAGTTTGTAGGCAATTTTACATAATTTCAAATATAATTTGTTTTCAAATATTGATAATAAAAAAAAGCCTGTCGTGGCGCAGAGGCACAAGTGTGAGACTGTAAAGCGATAGGTTGTGGGTTCGATTCCCACTCCAGGAAATGAAGTATTTTCATTTTCTGGGCTTGGTAACAAGGCAAAGCGCGGCGTTGAGTTCCGTCACTCAACACGCAATGCCTCAATCTGGAGGAAAGTGGGGAACGGATTTGCTGAAAGAGAACGGAGTTTCTTAACACTAGGTTCTCAGATTCCCTCTGCCTACCCAGCTATATGCGGGATGCAGCGTGAAGTTAAAAAAAAAATACAGTTCAATTCGACGGCCCACTTTCCATCGAATGGAAATGTTAAAAGAGAACGGAGTGTCTTAACACTAGGTTCTCTGCTTCTCTCTGCCTATCCTGCTATATGTGGATGCAGCGTGAAGCTAATAATAAATACAGTCAAATTGATAACCACCTTTTTTCTAGAAATCGGTTAAAAAGCTATCTAAAACTAATAACAATATTACAGTTTATATATTGAGTGAGGGTAAGCTTTCTCGAAGCTCGTCTAAGTGCTTTAAGCTCTCGGGACGACGCATAATAGGTTCAAAAGCCACTGTAAAATTGGGTTCTCTCTTGAGCTTTCGATCTCCACATATTTCTAATGGAACTTGATGACCTAGATAGCGAGGGGTTACGGGTTCGAGGCCGGTCAAGCACTTTTGAGTTAGTTTTCTTGCTATTGCCTCTTTTGTTTCGTAGGTTTGAATAGATTTAAAAAATTTTATGTGAAGAGAAGTGGCGAATGGGAAATGTTGAAAGAGACCGGATTGTCTTAACACTGGGTTCTCTGGTTCCTTCTGCTTACTCTGCTATTTGCGGGATACAGCGTAAACCTTATATGAAGAGAAAGAGAAGGAATGAAAATATATAAAATATAATAATTTGTGGCTTATCGTGGCGCAGAGGCACAAGCGTGCGACTGTAAACGCAACAGGTTGTGGGTTCGATTCCCACTCCAGAATGTTTTTTTTTTAACTTCACGCTGTATCGCTGTACCACATATAGCAGGGTAGGCAGAGGGAACCAGAGAACCTAGTGTTAAGACAATCCATTCTCTTTCAACAATTCCGTTCCCCACTTTCCGCCGAATTGAAGCATTTCGTGTTATGTGGCGGAACTCAACGCCGCGCTTTGCCTTGTTACCAAACCCAAGAAATGAAAATACTAAATTTTACATTTCCTGGAGTGGGAATCGAACCCACCTGACGCGTTTACAGTCGCACGCTTGTGCCTCTGCGCCACGATAGGCGATTTATTTAGTAATACGCAGTTACAAGTGCGTCAGAGGTCTGTATGACGTCACCGGCCTTGGTTATAGGTCAGGTATTGTAAATGTTATTTTAGCTTCACTCTTACTCCCACATAGGAGTATACACAGAGAGAGAAAATAGTGTCTAGACACTCCGTCACTTTCCGCGGAAATTAGAAATATTACGTCTAGAATAGAACGCTTGTCGTGGCGCAGAGGCACAAACGTGCGACTGTAAACGCGACAGGTTGTGGGTTCGGTTCCCATTCCAGGAAATGTAAAATTAAGTATTTTCATTACTTGTGTTTGGTAACAAGGCAAAGCGCGGCGTTGAGTTCCGCCACTCAACGCGAAATGCCTCAATTCGGCGGAAAGCAGGGAATGGAATTGTTGAAAGAGAATGGAGTGTCTTAATACTAGGTTCTCTGGTTCCCCCTGCCTAACCTGCCATGTGCGGGTTTCAGCGTGAAGCTAACAAAAAATTACCTAGTTAAGAAATATCTGATTCCATCATAAAATAAATCCTTTCAAAGATCTAAAACAGATGAATACCTAAAGGTTTTTAAGTGAATCACAATAATTACTGTTTCCATTACTTAGTCGAGCTTTATATGATAGATTCTTTCAAAGAATCGTTTCCCCGATATGTTTAGACAGAGTGCGGCGTTGAATTTTAAAATATAACCAATTTTTTTTAGCTTCACGCTGTATCCCGCACATAGCAAGGTAGGCAGAGGGAACCTGAGAACGTAGTGTTAAAATATTCCGTTATCTTCATTTTCCTTTCCCCACTATCCACCCAATTGAGGCATTGGATGCTGAGAAGCGGAACTTAACGCCGCGCCTTGCCTTGTTACAAGAGAATCCTCGCTATCCGCTGAATTGAGGCATTGGGTGCTGAGTGGCGGAACTTAACGCCGCGCTCTACCTTATTATCAGAGAACAAAAATCGATTTTCATAACCTATTTAAAAAATATCATCTCATTCCAGTATAAAAGAAATCCTTTGAAAGATCTAGAGGAGATTAATATCCAAAGGTTTTTAAGTGGGTCACAATAATTGCTCAGCTTCCATTACTTGGTCGGGCTTTGACTGTGCGTTTGTAGGTCGACCTCAATACACTTTTTTTTACCGCTCTTGCAGATGCTACGAGATGAGCGGAAATGGACGATGTTCATTTTTATATTTACGCATATCATTTACATTACGCTAGGCATTCTTTATAAAGCTTTACGCTTTTTCTCGCCTAGTATTTTTTTTTAACTTCACGCTGTATCCCGCATATAGCGGGGTAGGCAGAGGGAACCAGAGAACCTAGTGTTAAGACACTCCACTCTCTTTTAACATTTCCGTTCCTCACTTTCCGCCAAATTGAGGCATTGCGTGTTGAGTGGCGGAACTCAACGCCGCTAGTAATTGTTCCTTTTTTTTAGCTTCACGCTGTATCTCAGGCATATAGTAGTATCTCGCATATAGCAGGGTAGGCAGACAGATCCTAGTGTTAAGACACTGCGTGCTGAGTGGCGGAACTCAACGCCACACTTTGCCTTGCTACCCAACCCAGGAAATGAAACATTCCATTTCCTGGAGTGGGAATTGAACCCACAACCTGTCGCGTTTACAGTCACACGCTTGTGCCTCTGCGCCACGAGAGGTGTTTTTATTCTTTATAGAATCGGGTTTTTATTCTTTATTATTCATTTCATTCAACAAATTTTTTAGCAATTGGGATACACAAATTAAAACGGCACAAAGGGACTCGCAGGCGGAGTAATTACAAGAACAGGGTAGCAATTACTATGGCCTACTTAGCTTATTTAAGAGATTTTGAGTTTCAGTACTTTAATTTCATACTAGCTGTATGGAATAACGACTAACTGTAAACACGAGTGATTGTGGCTTCAGTTCTCTGGTAACAAGGCAAAGCGCGGCGTTGAGTTCCGCCACTTAGCTCACAATGCTGAAATGGGAATGTTATAAGAGGACGGAGTGTCTTAACATTAGGTTAACTGGTTCCCTTTACCTAACCTGCTTTGTGCGGGATACAACGTGAAGCTAAAAAAATGATTTTAACAGAAAAGAAAACCGATCTCAAAGAGTATAGCCAATTCACTAAAAAGTACTCGTTACGACTTAATTTAATTTAAAAGTTTACAATGTCAGAAGCACAAGCTATCACATAAAAAAGAGTTATCAATATTGGTTCACCAGTGAAAAGTTATAAAAAAGATACAGTCGAATTAAACACTTCCTCGTTTTCTAAGTCTATTAAAACTTACCCAAATTTTTATTATTATTATTATTTAAATCTAAGATCATTTTATTATACTAGAACGGGAAATTAAATAAAATATTATTTTTCCTCGACGGGAATTGACCATTTCATGATTTTAATGAACGGAACATACACTAGGTTCTCAGGTTCCCTCCGCCTACCCTACTATGTGCGGGATACAAAGTGTAGTTACACATGATTTCAGTCAGACGCTGTCCAAATATTATGTATAAATATTATAATCTCAACGTTTACTAATAAAAAAAATGCAGAAATGAAAACTTGAATATTCACGTTGAACATTTTTGGAATGGTTAGTAAATAATTTTGCATGAGTTCCTTTAATTAATCATTTTTTGGGTTTGGTAACAAGGCAAAGCGCGGCGCTGAGTTCCGCCACTCAACACGCAATGCCTCAATTTGGCGGAAAGTGGGGAACGGAAATGTTGAGGAAAAGAGTGGAGTGTCTTAACACTAGTTTCTCTGGTTCCCTCTGCCTACCCTGCTATATGTGGGATACAGCGTGAAGTTAAAAAAAATACACTAAAGGACTGACTCTTTAGGTGATAGAGTAAGTATATAAAAAATGTATACTAACATTAAATAGAGAGACCATTAAAACATTTCTGATTGTGTTTCAACAAATGAATACGCCCAGATTCATCTTACACAGCATCCGACCTCGTTACTGTCTCGTATTCAACGTACTACATGAATACTACGGTTTAATGAATAGCTTATAGAATTTGTAGAAGTGACGTTTTTTAATACTAGTCTACGTTAAAAAGGAGGCGCCTGTCGTGGCGCAGAGGCACAAGCGTGCTGTTAACGCGACAGGTTGTGGGTTCGATTCTACTCCAGGAAGTGGATTTTTCATTTCCTGGGTTTGGTAACAAGGCAAAGCGCGGCGTTGAGTTTCGGCATTCAGCACGCAATGCCTCAATTCAGCGGAAATTGGGGAACGGAGTGTCTTAACACTAGGTTCCTTCTGCCTACCCTGCTATATTTGGGATACAGCGTGAAGCTATATATGTATTAAAAAAGAGGAGTTTCAAGTTCTTTTTGAATTCACCTCAAATAAGGATGGGGTTAATAATTCAATGGCTTTTTTATGTGTTATCTCATAACTTTTAACTGGGTGAATCAATTTTGATGATTCTGTTTTTATTTGGTAGCTAGTGCTTTTGATGAGGCAACATTAAATTTTAGTTAAGATCTGACGAGTAGTTTTCGAGTTATTCGTAATTGTGTAAGTTTTTAGTTGAACCTTTTGATTTGAAGTCGGTTTCCTTTTTTTATCAAAAACTTGGTTATGTTTTATTTATATTTTATATGTTTTTAATTTTTATGGAGGCCATTGTGGCGCAGTGAGACATTACGACGTCACGAACGGTTGTGGGTTCGATCCCGATTCGGAGGAACAATCAAATTCAATTTACTCCTCCGCTCTAGTAATATAAAACTCGGCCTAGTTTTATGTAATAAAATCTAGATTTCTACACTTTTTTATTAAGAAAATATGTCAAGACACATTATACTTAGAAATTTTCTTTTTAAATTCCCTCATCTCGAACTACATATTAAATTACAAGAAACTCATATAATGAACTTTCTTACAGTTCTTCAAATTGACCCAGATAGTGTTAGTTACATATCTCATACATACATATATCTGTACAGCTTTATGCAAGTCCTAAGTGGACTCCTATGAAGGGAGATGCGTTATTTGAAATTACTAAGATTCATACATACATAACTTCTGCATCTCGATCGATCAACGCTGTGTCTCGCATATAGCAGGGTAGGCAGAGGAAACCTAGTGTTAAGACACTCCGTTCCCCACTTTCCGCCGAAATGAGATATTGCATGCTGAGTGGCGGAACTCAACGCCGCGCTTTGCCTTGTTACGAAAATCAGGAGATGAAAAATTTTATTTACTGGAGTGCGAATCGAACCCACAACCTGTCGCCTCTGCGCCACGACAGGCATTATTAATCTTTATCCAGTCGGGTTTTTATTCTTTATTATTTTTTATTCTTTATTATTAATTTCTCGATTTTTGAAAATCCTTAAATATATCATTTGTACTTACTAAACTACTAAGGTAAATATGTATTTTTTTAATGAAAATATTGTATTCCTAGGTAAGTTTTATCAGAACTTTCCTTTTTTTCGAAGCCAGATAAAAAAATTATAACTGTTGTAAAATTTTAAATTTATGTTATTCTCTAATGCTAGCAATTTTCCCATTAACAGTCCTTGAACTTCTGACACCATAACTTGGAGCGGAAAAGTTTCTATGGATATAGGGTGAAGGGTGGCTTGTGGAACTAGTTATTGCATCGTTAGGGGACGAATAAACACTATTATTATGAAATTTATAAATGTTTTAGATTGTTTCAAAAATTTTCTATTCATTTTAATCTTAAAGGAATTTATTTATTCACTAATTGTATCCCGCGACTTCGTTTGCATGGACTATAAATGTTAAATGTCGTTTTTGACCGTTTTCGTAGGAATTTCGAGAAATCCTCTCTTCGTGCTCCCCTACACTTTGCTAGTGTTCACAATACAATTTTCTTTGTTAAAAAGTTAAGGCCATTGTAGCGCAGTGGGGCGGCGTTGGACTGTAAGCTCGATTAGTTATCGATTCATTCTCGCTGGGGGAAAGATGTTTTGTTAGAGCGGAGAATTTATTTTTATTTCTCCGCTCTAACAAAACAAAAGGCGGGCATTAAGTTCCACGTAACAGACAATATATCGATTTCGGGCGGAAAGTAAAGAACGGAGTGTCTTAACACTAGCTTCTCTCTGACTTTTATGCTGGAAAAAGCATGAAGCTACAAAAAAATTAAGAGTCAAAAATAAGTCAAAAATAAGTCTTTATATTTATCAGTATTTGACGGTATACGTGATTGTTCCGTGATTCACAATTTAGTTTCGCTGATTCCAGCGAAAAGTGGAAAACACAGAGTCTTGACACTAGACTCACTCTGACTACCATGTTAAGGGATAAAGCATGAAGCTATTAACAAACAGCCATACAACATCATTAAGTAGAATATTTTCCATAGAAAAGAGTATCGCGTACAAGTTTTATCCGATTGCCCCCTATAAGTATCTTTCACTGAATACAAGAACATAATCAGCTCCCACGTGTGATTACACGTTGATATTCATTTAGTTATATGACTAACACGTGCTATAAATAATACGTGAAAGGATAAACTTTGGATCCCTTTTTTATGATAACTGCGGATGGGGGAGTATGAAAATTGGTATACATATAGAACACGTGGAAAAAGTGCAGTCAAACAATTCAGAAACGCATTAAATTTATAAAATAATTTTCACATTTCGATAGAGCTCGTAAGGAACGTGTATTTTCCGCTTAGACTTTATCTATTTTTTATTTTTTATGTATTTTAATTTTGTAGGTTTAGTGTTAGTGATAAAACACTTCGATTTAGATACTTAGAAGTTATGAGTTTTTTTTTTAACTTCACGCTGTATCCCGCATATAGCAGGGTAGGCAGAGGGAACCAGAGAACCTAGTGAGAGTGAGACACTCCATTCTCTTTCAACAATTCCGTTCCCCACTTTTCGCCGCATTGCCGCATTGCGTGTTGAGTGGCGGAACTCAACGCCGTGCTATGCCTTGTTACCAAACCCAAGGAATGAAAATACTAAATTTTACATTTCCTGGAGTGGGTATCAAACCTACAACCTGTCGCATTTACAGTCGCATGCTTATGCCTCTGCGCCACGACAGGCGTTAAGTTATGAGTTAACACATATAAATATGTCGTAACCCACATAACTATTTTTTTGATAATTCTATTATCATATGATAACTAGTACTTCTCATATGATCCCATCTAAATTAATTTTAGGAAAAACAGAAAAACAAATTACTTATTCGAACAAGTATTTTTTGCCTTATTCGTAATAATTTTACTTTTTAATGTATTTTCTTTTAGTTAAAATCTTAATTATCTATTTTTAACATGTAGATGAGCAAAGTGGCGATGCGGCGCTACCGCTAGGGCATGCTCTGCGGCGCGATCTGGTCTGCCGCGCCGGTGAGCCTGCGCGGGCTGGCGCCGCCGCTGCCGCCGCGCCCCGCCCTACTCGCCGCCCTCGTCATGCATGCACTGCATACTGACGAATCCAGTTTTATAGGTAAGTTAATAAAATCAAAAATCAAAATCAAAATATTCTTTATTCAAGTAGGCACTTTCGAATCATCAATTTACAAAGGTGTCAGTTGTGTCAGTCCTAACGGAAGCTAACACCGGAGAGGAAGGCAGTTCTGCTGAGAAGAGCCGGCAAGAAACTCAACAGTTGCTCTTTTCAAATAAAATTTTTACAATAAATATACAACTATGATGTGCCTCCCGGGTGAGCGTCAACAGCATTTAATTCCACACATTGATATCATTATAGTATTCTTGGACAGAATAATATTCTTTTTTCAATAATATGTTCTTAATCTTAACTTTAAATTGTTGAAGTGGCAGATCTATAATTATTTTTGGAATTTTATTATATGATACATGCGTATACCTTGTGACAAAAAAGATTTATTAAGTTGTTTGAGACGAAAACTTGGTGTAATTAGCTTATTTTTCCTTCTTGTATTGATATAGTGACTGTCACAGTTCTTTAAATAATTGTGGATATATATTTTTTTATAATTGTGATCTTTTTACTATATATGCATATAGTTTCATGTGTTTTCTAATCAATGATACTGGTGGAAGGTCACGTAAAAAGTATGAGGACCTCCGAAGTCTGTTTGAAGTTAATGACTGTGGACGAAGCGAAACAAGTATAAAGATAGCGTAGCGTTTGGCGTTGCGTGCTCTCTGACTACCCTGCTGAGAAAAGGAGAGATAAGGGTTGAAGTTGAGATCTTTTCTTCATTCTTTTTTCAGCACAGCAGGTTAGGAAAGGAGAATCTAGGGTCAAGACTTTCACGTTTCGAGTAGCGTCATGAAGTTCTAGAATTCTCACTCGAATTTAATAATTTGTGTGTAAGTGGTGGAACTAAACGCCGCATTTTGTCCTATCAGAGCGGCTAAATAAATATAATTTAAATATAGTCATTGCTGATTTTAGATCGAAACCGCAACCAATTCAGTTTAGTCTGCGTATGTCAAATTACCCCCTTTTTTTAGATTTACGTTGTATCCCACATATAGCAGAGTAGGCAGAGGGAACCTAGTGTTAAGACACTTCGTTCCCCACTTTCCGCCGAATTGCCGCATTACTTGCTGAGTGGCGGAACTCAACGCCGCGCTTTGCCTTGTTACGAAATGAAAAAATCGATTTCCTGGAGTGGGAATCGAACCCAAAACCTGTCGTGTTTACAGTCGCACGCATGTGTATTACACTATACTCGTACTCTATCACACTATCACTTGATTTAATTCTAATCTAGTCTATGGCCAGACCTCTATATTTATGTTCTTTTATAAAGCATGTATATACAGGATGACTGACGATGGGATCTAAGCCCACTTTACTCTACATTTTCTAAAAGAAACCAGAAACTAATGCACTATATCCGTCTAAGAGGGTAGCCACGAACGCTCCTTGCTAAGAGTACCTCTATGTAAGAGGACAACCTCAAGAGGACTAACGTTATATGTATATCGTTATCAGTAGAAAAGTGACCTAAGTTAACTTTTACAATATTTTTTTATATTCACGTTACAACATTTTTTTTTTAATTTCACGCTGTATCCCGCATATAGCAGGGTAGGCAGAGGGAACCAGAGACCTACTGTTAAGACACTCCATTCTCTTTCAACATTTCTGTTCCGCACTTTCCGCCAAATTGAGGCGTTGCGTGCTACCAAACCCAAGAAATGAAAATACTAAATTTACATTTCCTGGAATGGGAATCGAACCCACAACCTGTAGCGTTTACAGTTGCACGCTTGTGCCTCTGCGACAGACAGGCGTTTAAGGCGTAACAAAATTTTGAAGGTGTTTTTCGTGTTTTAAGATGGTAGTTAGAATAGCTTTAAATCGCAAAACAAACTAAATTTACGTTTTTTAACAGAGAGCTTGAATCTCTACTTTCTACTCCAAAGATCTCTTTTTTGATTTTTTTGATTTTTTGCCCATTTGAAGACACTGTATATTGAATTGCAAAAATCCACATCGTATTTTTTAGTAACAACACTTCTAAAGTCTATATTATTTCTTTTAATTTCTTTTAAGATGAACTTTAATTATGAATAGAGCATTCAGTCAAGCACATTCCAATCTCGTCACAATAGCGTCAAAGTATAATTGTATACCAAAGTATTATTGTTCTTGTTGTAGCGACATAATAAAAAAAAAGTAAAAGCAGTTTCATGCTTTTTTCCGTAGCAGGGTTGCCAAAGAAAGCCTAGTGTTAAAACACTCCGTTTCCTACTTCATATCTAAATTCAAGATATTGCATATTTTGTGGTAAAATTCACGCAACAATAGACTTTGTCTTATCAACGCGGAGAGATAAGAATAACTTAATTATACTTATCCCAAGTAAGATAAGAACCCCACTACCGTCAAATTTACAGTAACACGATGGCCTCACATACTTTTTTTTTTAACCAGAGAACCTAGTGTTAAGACACTCCATTCTCTTTCAACATTTCCGTTCCCCACTTTCCGCCAAATTGAGGCATTGCGTGTTGAGTGGCGGAACTCAACGCCGCGCTTTGCCTTGTTACCAAAACCAAGAAATGAAAATACTAAATTTTACATTTCCTGGTGTGGGAATCGAACCCACAACCTGTCGCGCTTACACTCGCACGCTTGTGCCTCTGCGCCACAGGTGTTTATTTTAAAATATATAAACCCTAAAATAACAATATACGTAAGTTATACCTCTTTACCATTAACTGCATCTTACATGCCTGTAAAAAGGAAGTACGGATATTTCACGTCAAGAAAGTGGAACTAAGGCTCTGTAGTACTCTTATAGACCTTATTTAGCTTCACGTAAAATTTCACGAACACTTGTCTGTCTTAGTACTGCGTTTTTAAGAAATTTATATTTTACTGAGCTTATTTTAAGCATGTTTTTATTAATTTTACCTGTGTGTATTTATTTATTATTGTAAAAAACGAATAGAAGAAAGAGAGAATTCTTTGTGCGGATTGTATTGGTTAAATCACTCGGTTCTCTATATTATGTTTTAAAGAAAGGCAATATGTGCTTGATGGTTAGCTTCACGCTGTATCCCGCACATAGCAGGGTAGGCAGAAGGAACCTGAGAATCTAGTGTTAAGACACTCCCTTCCCCACTTTCCGTCGAATTGAGGCATTCGGTGCTGAGTGGCGGAACTCAACGCCGCCCTTTGCCCTATTACCAGAGCGAGGAAATGAAAATACTAAATATCACATAATATTTTTATTTTAGAGTGGAAATTGAACGCACAACCTGTCGTGTTTACGGTCGCATATTTCTACGTATCTATACATTGATATATCAAACAAAAAAATGGTACCTCTTTTTACAATAATTACACGGACGGAGGAGCATTAAACTTGGCACACTATAGTTTATATAGAGAAGGAGTGCAGAATTATAATATCTTTTTAAAATAATACAAAAAAGTATATTAAATTAATAAAATAAATGTTACACACACTACCGTGGTTTGACATGCATGTTTATATAAAGTGACATCTACGTTGCTAAGCGACGCGTTGTTAACGCGTCAACGGAGATAATAGTATACGTTATTCAGAGGATTTTGAAGTTCATGTGACCGGTTCTCCATGGCACTCCCTGGTATGATAAAACATACCACTGGGTGGCAGTGAGTAACGTTTGCATTACTACGAAAGAACAAAGGAGACGAAGAATAATAAAGAAATAGAGAATAGAAGAGAAGATGTCTAGAACGCTTAATATAACCAAAATTTATTGTATTTTTGTGTTTTTATAAACTGTTTAGTTTTAATGTTGTTAAATAAAGTTCACGACTATCGTGGCGCAGAGGCACAAGCGTGCGACTGTAAACGCGACAGGTTGTGGGTTCGATTCCCACTCCAGGAAATGGAATTTTTCATTTCCTGGGTTTGGTAACAAGGCAAAGCGCGGCGTTGAGTTCCGCCACTCAGCACGCAATGCCTCAACTCGGCGGAAAATGAGGGACAGAGTGTCTTAACACTAGGTTCCCTCTACCTACCCTGCTATATGCGGGATATAGCGTGAAGCTATGTATGTATGCATGTAAAATTTCTCCATATATATTAAAGTCTTTATAGTAATACTTCAAGTCTTTATGTTTCACATAATCTTTTATATCCATCTAGATCCGAGACAGATTTAAAGTTCAAGCATGTTTTATTAGCATAGGATTTTTAGTTTATTTATATGAAGTACACCAACTTAAGTTTTAAAATTTTTAACCGATTTAAAAGCTGGAGGTTATCAATTCCACTGTATTTTTTTATGTGTGTGATTACTTTTTATTGAGTGAACCGATTTTGATGATTCTTTTCATTTGATAGCTAGGATACTTAAATATAGTTTAGATTTGACATGTAGTTTTTGAGTTATTCGTAATAATTTTATTATTTTCCTTATATTATTTATATTAACATAAATACTTAGAACTAAGGCTAGTTGAAGCCTGAGTTTTTTCTTTTACTTATCAATATTCTATATTTCCAAGGTATTTTCCCAATAAGTATCGAATCCCCAATCATCATATACAGCGGAATACTTTACAACTGAGTCACAAAGAAATTTCTACCATTTTAAAATCTAGTATAAAAATATCAAGGTGAACGAGCTTTACTAAGCTTCAGTTCTTTCTTTGGCTACCTGCACGAGGTACACTCACATCGACGTGGAGAAGGCCACTTACTTAAGATTTCACCGTCCTTGGTTTTTATTTTATTCAGAGATATGTTATCTTCATGCTTTTATGAAGAAACCCTTTTACCAAATAGATTTGTATGAGCTTTTGTCTTGAAAAATATGTACTTTATTGTATTATTATATTCAAATCATTATATGAATTAAATATCGAGAACGGAAATGACAAAAGAAAACGGAGCGTCTTAACACTAGGTTCTATAGTTGCTGCTATCTTCGGGATACAGCGTGAAGATAAAAAAAATGATCATTATAATCATGGTGCAGTAGGTAACTGTCTAACTGTCTAACATGATTGGTTATGGGTTCGATTCCCTCTTGGGAGAATGATCATATTTAAATTATTTGTATTTCCTCGCTCTACTGAGACAATAGCTAAGTTTCGCCACACAATACACTATGTCTTGAAATCTGGCGGTAGAGGAATAGAGAGTGGTGTGTCTTGGCACTGAACTTAAGGACTCTTACTACTCTGCTAAAGCGTGAATCTGCTTTTTATTAATATTTAAGAATGCATAATTCAGACACTTGGAACTAAACCAATATTAAAATGTTCAGTTATATATAATGCTACGTCAAAATTCTCAGACGACTGTTGTGGCGCAGAGGCACAAGCGTGCGACTGTAAACGCGACAGGTTGTGGGTTCGATTCCCACTCCAGGAAATGTACAATTTTAGTATTTTCATTTCTTGGGTTTGGTAACAAGGCAAAGCGCGGCGTTGAGTTCCTCCACTCAACACGCAACGCCTCAATTCGGCGGAAAGTGGGGAACGAAATTGTTGAAAGAGAATGGAGTGTCTTAACACTAGGTTCTCAGGTTCCCTCTGCCTAATCGCTATATGCGGGATACAGCGTGAAGCTACGTATGTATATAAGTGAAGCTACGTATGTATATAAGATCCAAAGTTTTTCCTTCACGTCTTAATAAATATTAAGACGTGAAGGAAAAACTTTGGATCCCTCTTTACGAAAATTAAGCGGACGGAGGAGTATGAAACTTGGCACACTTATAGTTTATAAAGAGAGAAGAAAGAGATTTTTTTAAAAAAGTATATTAAATCAATAAAATAAATATTACACACACTACCATGGTTTGACATCCATGTTTATATAAAGTGACATATACATTGCTAAAGACAACGCGTTGTTAACGCGTCAACGGGGACACTAGTTTTGTATGATTGTGCTAATAATTTTGTTTTGTAGTTGTTTTAATTAGGTTTTAATTGATGTTAATTAAGTACAAAGGAGCCATTATGACGCAGTGGAACAGCGTCTGGTTGTAAACGCGATTGATCGTGAGTTCTGTGCCCGTTTGTGGTAATGATTATTTTTATATTATATTTATTTTAGCAGCGATAAGACAACGCGTAACTTTACGCGTATAGTTCCGCGAAATAAAATGCAATAACTATATTTTGGGCAGAAACGGAGTGTTATTATACTAGTTTCGGGTCAACCCTGAAGCTACGTTACATTTCATATGACGGATTTCCACGTTTTGTCTAACTGAACTAAGGAGCCGAAATAAATCGTTTTTTTTTTAAATATAAACAGTCGCTTTAATGTGGTTTGAACCCGTAACCAACATGTACAATCATTAAAGTTAAATCTGCGCCATATCGGTTTTATTTAACGTACAATATTAAATAATTACACAATAATGGACGTTTTGATCGTTACAATTGTAATGAGACAATCCATTATGTTGACTTGTACCAATCAGTGCTATTAGTGTTTCTTCTAGCTATATAACTACTACCGGTTGCCCGCGGCTTTGCTTGCATGGTAAATGGTAAATTAAGGATAAATTATACTATTTTAATTGGATCAATCGCGTATATTTTACAAATTATTAGTCTGCCGAATTTCCACCCGAATTATAACGGAAACATGTATTATGACGGAACTCAACGTCACGCCTTGCCTTGTGTGTGACCCCAAGTGGGAATCGAACCCACAACCAATCGCCTTTATAGTTAGAATCTGTAACACTGTGCCATAAAGACCTCTATAATTCAAAACTTTACTAAACGATAAGAAAAATCACAAGACTAGAAAACCCAAAATCTAGGTATTATAGCAACATACGCTAGCTTAGTCTGGCCAAGATTACGAGTCGTAAAGATATACATACAAGTTCAACTTGAACTTGTGTGTCAGTACAAAGTAAAAGGTATAACTCATTCTTAGGAATTAATTTGGATAGGATATTAATATACAGATATAAGATATATGGATATATAGATATAAATAGTATTAGATTTTTTGTATATATATATATATATATATTTATATATATATATATATATATATATATATTTAACTTCACGCTATATCCCGCATATAGCAGAGGGAACCTGAGAACCCTAGAGTTACCTAGAAGTACCTAGAGTTTTGTACCGCCAGAATCTTGTATATTGTTCCTTATACTGTCTCACTCCTTCCTATAAACTTCTGCGAACAAGGAAAAACCAACTCTAAAATGAGACTTCTACTCTGGTAACAAGGCAAAGCGCGGCGTTGAGCTCCGCCATTAACACACAGTTCATAGTGGGTATTGGAAATGTTAAAAGAAAATGGAGTGTCTTAACACTAGTTTCTCAAGTTCCCCCCGCCTACCCTGCTATGTGCGGAATACAGCGTTAATAAAAAAAAATCTTAATAACTTTAATTTGTATATATTTGTAAGTTATGTCAGTCTTACCGCCGGTCTCATATATCTTGCGCCTTACACTTGGCAGTAAGGCCGAGGCGCCAAGATGTCTGTAGATATAACCTCGCGTGAGTCGACCACCATTTTGTACTGTATTCGTATACAAAATCGATTTGTTTTAACTATATTTAATCGATATTAGATGGCTCCGATACGATTGTTATGCTCTTTTGAGGTAGCATTTAAATATTATTAATAACAACTATTTGATGGTTTTTCATTGAATTACGTAATTGCTGTAGTTGAGTTTTTTGTATGAGAATATATATTTTATTCTTTCTTATGTTCGCTTACTTAGGTTCCAATAAAGAGAGTCGTGTCACTCTCTTCGACATTGTCGACTAGATGTCTACAGGACCGAGGAACTATAAAAATAAAGAGTTGAGAAGGATGAATGTTTGTAACTCTTTAATGAAAAAACAACTAAACAGATCTAAATTAAGCTTTAAAATTCTATAGCTTATATATCCGAATAGCCTGACTCAAAAACTATAAGTGCCTCAATTCGGCGGAAATTGCGGAACGGAGTGTCTTAACTATAGGTTCTCAGGTTCTCTCTGCCTACCCCGCTATATGCGGGATACAGCGTGAAGCTAAAAAAAAACCTAAAAATTGGTCCTCCCGGTAAAAAAATATTATGGTGACAGACATAAATAAAATACATTCGAATTGAGAACTCTTTCTTCTTTTGAAGTCGGTTAAAACAAAGTCAGAAGGGCAATGACATCGATTGTCTCATTTGACTCATTGCGTAATATAGACTCCAGACTTAATTACAAAATCGAGCCAATACTTAATTTGCTGGCATATGTTTAATTTTCTAGCATTTAAGCCGCTTGGAGCCAAACTCGTATAAAAAAATCGCATATATATTTAAAAAAAAATAATGAAATAGTAATAAATTTAATTCTAAATAGCTTCACTCTTTATTCCGAAGCAAAATGGTCAAAGAGAAATCTGTGTTAAAACACTCCGTTTTCCGTTTTCCACCCAAAATCAAGATATTGAGTGTTGAGTTCCGTCTAAGCTATATTTAAATGAGACCACATTAGAAATCGTAGCTATCATATCATAAAAACGTCAAAATTGGTTCACACAGTAACGTGTGACTGTAAACACGACAGGTTGTGGGTTTTATTCCCACTCCAGGTAATATAAAAGTTTAGTATTTTCATTTCCTGGGTTTGGTAACAAGGCAAAGCGCGGCGTCGAGTTCCGCCACTCGGCATGTAATGCCTCGATTCGGCGGAAAGTGAGGAACAGAGTGTCATAACACTAGGTTCCCTCTGCCTACCCTCCTATATGCGGGATACAGCGTGAAGCTACGTATGTATGTTTGAGAACCATCCTTTTTTGAAAATCGGTTAAAAAGAAAATTGTAAAGCTGTTTGAATAACATAAAACTATTTGCTCTCACTAAAAGCTATAAATCGATAACTCAAGCCCAGTTTCGAGCGAGGCGTGCTCAATAGGACTTCAGCGTTTGGCAGTCTCTACTATGCCATGATTGAGGTCGTTACTCTATATTATTATAAAAATGTTGTTTATATTTAGTATTAAAGCATGTCGTGGCGCAGATGCTAAGCGTGCGACTGTAAACGCGACATGTTGTGGGTTGGACTCCCACTCCAGCAAATGGAATTTTTCATTTCCTGGGTTTGGTGGCAAGGCAAAGTGCGACGTTGAGTTCCACCACTCAGCACGCAATGTCTCCATTCGGCGGAAAGTGGGGAACGGAGTGTCTTAACACTAAGTTCACTCTTAATCCTGCTATGCGAGGTAAAGCATGCAAACATGCTTTTATGCATAGTGATATAAAAGTTTCACGCTTCACGCTGTGTCTCGCACATAGCGGTATGAATAGAAAGAACCAGAAATCCTAATGTTAAAATACTCCGTTCCCCACTTTCCACCGAATTGGCCTGTCGTGGCGCAGAGAGACGAGCGAGTGATTCTAAATGCGACAGGTTGTGGGTTCAATTCCCACCTCAGGATATGAAAATATTAAATAATACTTAGTATTTTCATTTCCTCGCTCTGGTAACAAGGCAAAACGCGGCATTGAGTTCCGCCACTCAGCACACAACGCCTCGATTCGGCGGCAAGTGATATAAAAGAAATTAAATTTTTCGTATCAACAGTACATTGAAAATGAAAAACTCTTTAATTATAGTCATGAATTCAAACAAATGCACAAAAAGAGTGCAAGCCCCTTTGAAAAGCGACGCGACGTGTTCAACAAGTCTTTTGGAATCGTAATATGACCTCTTTTTTGTTTAATCTAGTTCGCTTTTTTAAAACTTTTTGCAGTTTCACGTTTTATTTTGTGTAGCAGGGTATGTTGTAGGAACCTAGTGATGGGGCACTCCGTTTTCCATCTTTCGTCCATTGTCGAGACATTGAATGCTGAGTTACGGAACTTAACGCCGGACTTTTGTATATCAAAGGTAGAAAAGCGCAAAATAGTGTCTTGACACTATAGTCTATTTGATTGATCTTAATATTTTCCTATAAATTATACTTTTTTATATTTTTTAATTCACTTTAAAAAAAGGAGGAAATTTTCAGTTCGACTGTTATTTTTTTATGTGTGTTACCGTACAATTTTTTACTAGGTGAACTATTTTTGATGATGTTTTGTTATATGATAGCGAGTGCTTCAGATGTAGTATTGCGGAGATGGTCCAAGTAACTTTTCAGTTATTCATTATAATAGCTATTTTTAAGGTACATTTTATTTGAATTCAGTTTTATTTTTATTAAATTTTTATTTATATATTTTATAGTTCCTTTTATTGGTATCTCCTCCAATCTATGAAATAGACTTATTCTGAGCTATAATAGTCTATGTTCTTCTTCTTCTTCTTTTTCTTAGCATTTATCCCGGCTAGCCAGGGTCTGCCTTCCTACTTAACCTACTCCACTTTGCACGATCTTCTGCATCACGGGTGGTTAGTCCATTGGCTCTCATATCCTGCTTCACGACATCCAGCCATCGCTTCCTTGGGCGTCCCGGCGGTCTAACTCCAGGGACAGATATATCAAGGCATTTTCTTCCGACATAGTGTTCGGGACGGCGCGCAACGTGGCCGTACCATCTCAAGCGGCGCTCTTGGAGCTTATCCGCTACGTCACGGACCCGAAGACTACCTCGAAGTCCAACTCCACTAACAGTAACATAGACTATTATATCCAACTGCTATAATAGTCTATGTTATATAGACTAAATCTATCCCGATCGTAAAACTAATCGTGTCCTAATAAACTGATGAGGTTTACGTAAAATTAACTGCCTATATTAACCTCTAATACCAAATTATCAGGCAAAATGTTGCAAATAATGAGTTTTATATTATAATTACGTAATAATTTCCGTATTAATATTATAGTGGTGGTTTAGAATATGCCGTAATTACGTTAGAGCTTAAAAAAGCTGTTTTTACACTGTTTTATTCAAAGCAGTCGGAGAGAATCTAGTGTTAAGACACTCCGTTCTATTAAAATATCTGCTCCCCACTTTTCACCAAATTGATGCATTGCATGAATGGCGGAACTCAACGCCGCGTTTTGCCTTATTACTATCAAGGTTAGTCTAGGTCTAGGTCTAGGTCTGTCTAGGTTCCAATTAAGATTCGAACTTTAAAAGAAATCCATTGTGCCAAGTCTTGCAAAAATGCGTACAAAAATTATATATTAAATCATACAATGCTTTCAGGGAAACAAAAGAAATATACTCGTATAGCAGAGGCCATCGTAGCGTAGTAGGACAGTGTTTGGCTATAACCGTTATTGGTTGTAGCTTCGATTCTCATTGGAGAGAATGGAAATATTTAAATTATTTTCATGTTTCGCGTTCGAAAGATAAAGTGCGGTGTTGCTTTCCACCCCTCGTCGCATAATATATCGAATTTGGGTGCAAAGTATATACCGGAGTGCCTTGACACTACTAGGTTCTCTAACATTCTGCTATGCCGGAAAACGTGAAACACAAAAAGCAAAGATAATTGAGCCCATAAACCCAAAAAATGCGTACATAAAACTTATAGTCCAAACAATACATACATACTTAACTTTACGCCGTATCCCGCATATAGCAGGGTAGACAGAGGGAACCTAGTGTTAAGACACTCCGTTCTCCACTTTCCGCCGAATTGAGGCATTACGTGCTGAGTGGCGGAACTCAACGCCGCGCTTCGCCTTGTTACCAAAAACAGGAAATGATAAATTTCATTTCCTGGAGTGGGAATCAAACCCACAACCCACCTGTCGCGTTTACAGTCGCACGCTTGTGCTTCTGCGCCATGACAGGCGTTATATATATCCAAACAATATTTTCATGAAAACAAATAGACATACGCATATGCAGATATATAAAAAACATTTGGGGAGATCTCAGTTAAAGTTCAACAACCTATGACACGGGCATTGGGCATGGCACACAAAACAAACGCTAACACATACATTGACCCCCATTACGTTACCAGACGGGGGAAACATTAAGACGGCGATAAACTTTGTATTATATTCATAAGATATTTGTAAGAAATGCTAGTTGCTAGTTTGACAAAAATATTATGGTTCAAGAAATTGGGAGAAATGACTGTGATATATATTGTTGTTAAAGATAATGTCACGTTATGGATGCGATTCTAATGAAAAAAACCTAGTTTGTTTAATGTAGTAAGATATGATGTAGCTTCGAGTTACACCAACGTATTCATAAAATGGGCAGATAATGGAGAATGGAGTGGTGTTACTCTGTGCTCTCTACCTATTCCATTAAGTACGAAATTTGCAAAAATAAAAAAATAATAAATAAAATCTTGGATTTCTTGGCGACTATTTCACGGACAAAGCACACCTGAAACTACTAAGCATAAAAACTAAAATTTATCATAGATCTGCCAAGGGTATTGTAGGTAAACACTAAGAGAGGCTTTAAAAATATCCTGCAAGAATGAAAAAAACATGGTTTTACGTTGAACAATCGAAATGACGGAAGATAGAAATGAAAATAGTATAAATCATGCCTAAGCAAATAAAGTTGTGGGCGATAACTAGTTTCTAACAAAATCTATTATAATTTACTTGCACAAAATTTTTGTCCTTTGTAATCATTCACAAAGGCAAAGCGTGGCGTTGAGTTCCGCCCCTCAGCACGCAATGGCGGAAATGGCCTCAATTTGGCGGAAAGTGGGGAACGGATTTGTTGAAAGAGAACGGAGTGTCTTAACACTAGGTTCTCAGATTCCCTCTGCCTACCCTGCTATATGCGGGATACAGCGTGAAGTTATCATTAACATTCTATATTTTGCGGAGTAGACAAATTCATTTTGTTAACTACTTTTTCGTTTAATGTATGAATTAACAATGCATAGTTCCCCTGAAACCTCAAAGTGCGCACTATGGACAGATTGGACTTGGTAAACAAAAAATGCTTAAAATTTAAATGTCCTTTTATTTCAAATGTGAACCCACAACCTTTCATGACTCCTAGCAATTGCGCCACATAATCAATTATTTAGAAATCATGCCACAACATAGTATAAAAAATAATTTCTTCTATGAACTCTTTATGGAACATCTACAGCAGTGACGTATATTCGGTGGATTCATATGTGACTCACGGGTTTTCCTAGAGCCTGCAAATGAATCGTTCTATTAATTTTATCAAAGGAAATTCTACCTTATTTCTAAGTAATAAAGTTTATTTTATAATCAATAAATAGCAAGGTCTCCAAGGCTTTCACGAGGTATGTTAGTCAGACATTGCCTTGTTTTCAATATTGGATAGTGTAATGTGTCGAAGGTTAGCTTTTGTTCTAATGGACCATATTGTAAGGATTTTGAGTAAGTTCTTTTACCTCTTTATATATTTTTTTCAGTTTCACGTTCTGTACCACATAGCAGGATAGTTAGAGATATATATGTATATATATATATATATATATATATACGTCGCGGAAGCCGAGTCTAAAGGAGTAGCGACATAATCACTACCTTCGGACGCCATGGTCAGTGTGTTCCAGTGGCACAGGCGAAAGTCCAACAAGATGTATATTCCGCTCTACTGACGCATGCTATTTATATTGTCATTCTATAGTTCTCTAACAATGTATCGCTTGTGTCAAGACACTCTCTAATTGTTCGCTTTGAAATTTTTTTTTTCATAAAACACTTTTGTTAGGTCGATCAATAATTAACTTTAATAAAATTTAACTTATTTTCATTCATTTCTAATTTATCATCATTATGAAAGTTATCAATTATGTAAAGTGATGAGACAATGTACGAATATGGTATTAAGATGGTCTGATGATGGACCCCGAAAGAAAGTCCCTGAGATTCCTATTAATATAACTATATTGAATTTGAATTCCGTTCCCCACTTTTGGCATTGCGTGCAGAGTGGCGGAACTCAATGCCGCGCTTTGCCTTGTTACCAGACCTAGGAAATGAAAATATTAAATATTATTTAAAATTTTCATTTCCTGGTGTGGGAATCGAACCCACAATCGTTTTCTGCGCTACGACGAATTTTTTAATTAATAATTTATTTTTATAGTTGGGATAAGGTTTTGGATCTAGATTAAAATCTAGATAAGGAGTAAGATTAAGATATCGAACCTCCTTTGTACTCGTACTTTGTTTTAGTTTTCATTAACCTTCTAAATGATTATTTAAAGATTACATACTAACAGTATATAAGTTTTGTTTGGTGGTAAGAGGTTCGTCCTCCGTCTGGCTCGCGACCACTATTATGTCAAAGACGAACCGCCAAATATCTTATGATGTGTTTCGGTTCGATGGCATGTAAGCCAAGTTTTCCCCTTTCCCACCCATCCTTTCCCCAAAATGTGGTGGTTCCGATTGCGGACTACTACATTGTCCTCCCCTTCCATCTGTATCCTCTAGGTTGGATCATGAACATCTACAATATCTCTGGTGTTGTAGATGTTCATGGGCGAAGGTAACTACTTACCATCAGGTGGTCCTTCTGCTCGTTTGCCATCCGTTATCCATAAGAAAAAAAAGAAAAGTCACTAAGTTGAGTGTCTAGACCCAAAATGTCTTAATTATTCTAGAGAAAAAAATCTAAAGTTCGATAGTTTTTTAATCTCGCATATTCCTTACTAAGTAATTTCTGTGTATTCTTGTGTTTGAAAGAATGTAATTATTCTACGACCTGAGTACAATTTTCATATTGGAATATGATTGTATAATATATTTTAGATGGTTTTTTTTGCTTCCCGCTTTCATTTTTTTCATAGTAGGGGATTCAGAAGAACAGATCGCAAAACGTTATAGTCCCTGCATGCTTCTTTCGCCTCGCCCACAGTCATTAACCTCTTCATATGACCTCCGGGGTCCTCATGGGTTTACCGTGACCTTCCTTCTCCATCAATACTATGTTCTCAAAGGTCGACTTAGGTTTACCTCGGCTTCTCATGACGCATAATAAAATTTTCAAAACTGCTGCACCTAACGTTTGTAGTGTAAATATAAAGTATATGTATATTTCCCTTATATGAATGTTTTTATAATTTATTACTGAAATATTTTTATATACTTTTTCCGGCATAATAGGTCTATCCAGAGAGAATCTAGTGTCATGACACTTCGTTCGTAATTTTCGAAACATCATGTGTTGAGTATCGGAATTTTATACATACATACATACATACATAGCTTCACGCTGTATCCCGCATATAGCAGGGTAGGCAGAGGGAACCTAGTGTTAAGACACTCCGTTCCCCACTTTCCGCCGAATTGAGACATTGCGTGCTGAGTGGCGAACTCAACGCCGGAAGTTTATATATGACTATAATTAAACTAATTAAACCATTTCAACGAATGGGAATCGAACCCACTACTCACTAGCTAACTACTATAAGCCTTAATAGTCCAACACCTTACCACGAAGGAGTATACTAAAATGTTATAGAAAAACATTATATAGGAAACAAGCAGTTAACGATATCATTGTATAACCGACTAGACGGCTATCGATTTAATTCACAGCACGGTCCAAAACAACTTTCAGTCGATATGAATAATTAATACCACCGGAACATATTGATTATCCATTAGGAGAAGCGGAAAGGACAAAAATATTCAGAGTATCTGTTGATGTCATCGTGGTGTGGTATTTGACGATAACTGCGATGGTTGCGGGGTCGATTCCAACTCGCGGGAAAAAGGGAAAGAGGAAATATATTTTAATTGTTTTCATTTTACTCGCTCTAGTGAGTAAGGGTGGCTTTGACTACATTTTTTTTTATGGATAACGGGTGGCAAACGAGCAGAAAGACAACCTGATGAAAAGTGGTAATCTTCGCCCATGGACATCTACAACACCAGAGATGTTGTAGGTGCGTTGCCAATCTAGAGGATACAGATGGAAGGGGAAGACAATATAGTAGTCCGCTATCGGAACCATCACGATTTGGGGATAGGGTGGGTGGTAAAAGATAAAACCTGGCTTACATGAAATCGAACCGGAACACGGCATTAGATATTTTGTGGTTCGTCTTTGACATGATAGTGGTTGCGAGGACGAACCTCCTACCACCTAACTACTGGGATAACCGCCTCTTATGGGACACTACCCAGCGGCAGCACTAGAGAATCTCTGAGTGTAATGGCTATGGTTCTGGGTTCGATTCCGATTTGAGGGAAGGTTTTATTTGATACTATTTTTATTTTATATATCTCTCCGGTGAGATAAAATGTGGCTTTGAGTTCTAGTTAGATAAAACGCGGTGTTAAGCACCGTTACCCAACATACACGTTTTCAAGCTCCGTAACATATTCAATATTCGCTTACGAAACAAAATCTTTAATTTTAACTATTATTATTTAACATATATAATTATTTGTTTCATAATACTATTGGTATTTAACGTTAACTAGCCAGCCAGGTATGTAAGTACTGATGCAACGAACGGAATGGTTGACTGCGCGCGCATCGTCCCAAATAAATCGTTTATACTACGTATATTGTGGGAAAGTAGAAATTAATTATTCTTTTGTATTGATATTTGATTGTTAATGCGAGTGGTTCTGGATTCGATTCACATTTGAGGAAATGATCATATTTAAACGCCTGTCGTGGCGCAGGGGCACAAGCGTGCGATTGTAAACGTAACAGGTTGTGGGTTCGATTCCCACTCCAGGAAATGTAAAAGTATAGTATTTTCATATCCTGTGTTTGGTAACATGGCAAAGCGCGACGTTCTCTCAGTTTGCAATGCCGCAATTCGGCAAAGTGGCCGAAGCAGGGTAGGCAGAGGGAACCTAGTGTTAAGACACTCCGTTCCCCACTTTCCGCCGAATTGAAGCATTGCGTGCTACGTGGCGGAAATCAACGCCGCGCTTTGCCTTGTTACCAAACCCAGGAAATGAAAAATCCGTTTCCTGGAGAACTCGAACCCAAAACCTTTCGCGCTTACAGTCGCACGCTTGTGCCTCTGGGCCACGACAGGTTTTATAGATATTACAACGTGTGAAAATAAATTTACATAATAAGTAATAAAATATAAAAGAATTAAATAAAATTTTACTATTTCCGTTGATATAAAAAGTTTTTATATAACCCACTTTCCGAGTCATTCATTTACTTCATAAAAGCAATTAAATGGCGTCTCATTATAAAATGTAATCAGTAAAGAGTATCTGTTTAATTTTTGGATCTATTCAAACTGTGTACCTATTCTATTTGTAAAATCTAGAATATAAGGCGTAACGTATATCTATATATATATATATATATATATATATATCGCTTATTCCCGCATAGCAGTTAATCAAAGAGAACCTAGTATCAGGACACTCCGTTTGCGCTTTCCGCCCGAATTCGTTTTACCAGACCAGAGAAATGAATTTTGTAATGCATTACAGTTAAAAATATAGTTCACTGCTGCACTTCTTCTCCACTTTTTTTTAAAGCTTCACGCTGTTCACTGTGTTCACGCACATAGCAGGGTAGGCAGAGGGAACCAGAGAACCTAGTGTTAAGACACTCCGTTCCCCACTTTTGACAATAACTAATTTAATACTCCTCTGTCAGTTATTTGAATTGAATTGAATACAATACAAACATTTAGACATTTTAAGCACTAGTATAGAAAAGTATGAAAAACTACCGCTTTCCATCCGTACTCGAAACATTGCATATTAGGTTGAACTCAACATTACGCTTTGTTTTCTCAGAGTGAGGAAATAAAAATAATTATAATATAATTCCCTGAAATGGGAATCGAACCTACATCCAATCGGGTTTAAGGTCCAACGTTACACAGTGAGGGCCCCTAAAATATACAAAAAAAATATAATAAGACACAATTTTGTTATCATCACGAAGGTAACATGGTTGACTGCACACAGCGGTCGTGGGTTGAAATGCCATTCAAAGGAAGGAACGAACTAAAATAGTTTTTTTAACCTTATTTAAATCTATGTAATAGTACGTGAAGCAAACTTTGGACCCCTTTTTACGAAAATTACGCGGACGGAAGAGCATAAAACTTGGCACAATTATAGTTTATATAGAGAAGGAGTGCAGAATGATAGTACTTTTTTAAAATAAAACATAAAAAATATATTAAATTAATAAAATAAATTACACACACTGCCATGTTTTAACTTCCATGTTTATATAAAGTGGCATATACATTGCTAAAGACAAGGCGTTATTAACGCATCAACGGGAACACTAGTACTAATTATGATAAATATTTAATGTTTCCTGGAGTGGGAATCGAACCCACAATCTGTTGCGTTTACACATGCTTGAGTCTCTGCGCCAAGGCGGACCTCATTGAATAAATATCTAGTTATTCCACTAGTCAAAGTGATATCCACTTTTATTTAAAATTCAAAGCTTTCTTCATTAAATATTAGCTATTCGGATACTTAATGGCTGTTTAATGGCATTTAAATTGAGCCATATACTTAATAAGCTAATGCTTTTATTCCGATTGTTATTATAGAATTATACTATTTTGCTATCATGGCACAGTGGATCAGTTTCCGACTGATTGTGAGTTCGTTTCCGGGGGAGTGATCATATTTAAATTATTTTCATTTTCTCCGATCTGGTAAGACCAAGCGCGGCGCTGAGTTACGCCACATAACACGCAGTTTGGATTCGGGGAGTCTGGACACTAGGTTCTCTTTGACATGCGGAATGTAACGTGAAACTAAAAAAAATACATATTTCATTAATAGTTCCTAGTAATAATTATTTAGATATCTGAAGATTGCAGAAAAATATACTTTATACTTAAAAACGAATAAAAACAGTAGTTTGTATAAAAAAAAAGTAGCTTAACGTGTAATCCTGCATAGCAGTATTACGCGTTAGATGGAGGATTAGCGTCAGAGTATTCATGGAAGATTCTGGTAGTTGCCATAACCACGGCTAGTGGCGGTCGAAGAGGTACCGTGAGATTTTAGTGGGTATACGGATAGCCTTTCATCCTGATCGGGATCAGGAGCCTGATCGGGAGTCCCAAATAACCCGTCTGAGTCCCCGATCGGGGGGTATTCGTAACAGGATTTAGGAAAGTGAGGACACTTTAAAAAAAAAGAGGGTGGGTGGAGAACAGAGTGTCAAGATACTCCCTTCGCCGCTTTCCAGCCAAATTTGTATAAATTAAGTATATTAAAATACATTTAAAAATGTCGATTTCAAGCCTACTTCCAACCACTACCAAGTTCGGGAGCAATAACCTTTTGACAGGCGTAATCCCCAATATCATGGGAGTGAAGTTATCATATCGTTAGAAATTGTCACGTTCTGTTCAAATTACTTGCGTATATTGCCAAAAATGGGCTTTTCACGGCAAACTTTGTCGTCGTGTAGTGGTCTGATTGTAAACATGATTGGTTAAGGGTTCGATTCCCTAGTGGTGTAGTTATAATATTTAAGCTATTTTCATTTGTCTGGTAAGACAAGAGAGGTGTAGAGTTCCATCACTTAAACCGTAATGTTTTTATTTTGAGTGCAGGACGTAGTGTTAGAAGTAGGTTCTCTATCCCGTTTTTCATTAAAAGGCATGAAGCTAAAAAAAATAATTTGACGTTTACAAAAAGAGATTTTGAGTAAGAAAAAAAAATGCAATACATTTATTTATTGAGGCGACTCGTGGCGCAGAGACACAAGCGGGCGACAGTAAACGTGACTGGTAGTGGGTTCGGTTCCCACTCCAGAAAATGAAAATATAAAATATTTATAATAATAAATATTTTTTGTTTTCATTTCCTCGCTCTGGTAACAAAATGAAGCGCGGCGTTGAGTTCCACCACTCAGCACGCAATGCCTTAATTCGGCGGAAAGTAAAGAACGGAAATCTTACGAGAACGAAATGTCTTAACACTAGGGTCTCAGGTTCCCTTTGCCTACCGTGCTATGTGCGGGATACAGCGTGAAGTTAGAAATATTTATATTATTAACATTGTGTATACTCAACACGCAATGCCTCAATCCGACGGAGAGTGGGGAACGGAGTGTCTTAACACTAAGTTTCCTCTGCCTACCCTGCTATATGAGAAATACAGCGTGAAGTTGTATGTATGTATGTACATTGTGTATTATTTAAACAAAATTATGGTAATAATAGTTAAATCGATAAGTAGATTCTTACGAATGAATGCATTTATACCTTGGAACAGTCACGTGTGCTCACGTGTATGAACATGATTTTATAGGAAATAATTACATGAGAGTTGAGACTACATAGGTTTTCTTCTCAAGGGACAGGATTAGTATTTCATTGAAGTTGAAAATTATCAATAACATGTAAAAAGTATGTTCATAACTCAAGTTGCATATTCACCTATGTTAATATATTTACAAATACACATAGGCAAATCGCGGCGTTAAGCTCCGCCAATCAACACACATTGTTCAGATTTCTGTGCAAATGGAAGAACGAAGTATCTTGACACTAGGTTCTCTCTGATTACTGCAACGCGTGGAAAAGTATGAAATCGAAATTAAACATAGATCGACACTACCTACTGACGCCTGTCGTGGCGCAGAGGCACAAGCGTGCGACTGTAAACGCGACAGGTTGTGGGTTCGAATCCCACTCCAGGAATTGGAATTTTTTATTTTCTGGGTTTGGTAACAATGCAAAGCGTGGCGTTGAGTTCCGCCACTCAACGCGCAACGCCTTAGTCCGGCGGAAAGTTGAAATGGAATTATTGAAAGAGAACGGGTAGCAACACTAGGTTATCGGGTTCCCTCTGCCTACCCTGCTATATGCGGGATACAGCGTGAAGCTGAAAAAAAATCGAATGGAGGACCTTCTATTTTTGAAATTGGTTAAAAAATCTAGATTTTACACTTCTCATTAGGGATTTTTAAGAGACTAATTAAAGAAGACGCTCGTTAAAATAGGTCAAAAAACTCATGTCTTGAATTTACAAAGAACGTCTAAAGCTCCTTCACGTAATAAAAATAAAAGCAAGAAAATTCTTAATTGTCCTGCCTTCACTTAACACCTACATGAAACCTTTAATTAATGGTGCATAAATAAAGCCTGTCGTGGCGCAGAGGCACAAGCGTGCGACTGTAAACGCGACAGGTCGTGGGTTCGATTCCCACTCCAGGAAATGTAAAATTTAGTATTTTCATTTCTTGGGTTTGGTAACAAGGCAAAGCGCGGCGTTGAGTTCCGCCACTCAACACACAATGCCTCAATTCGGCGGAAAGTGGGGTACGGAAATGTTAGGAGAACGGAGTGTCTTAACACTAGGTTCTCAGGTTCCCTCTACCTACTCTGCTATGTGCGGGATACAGCGTGTAATTTTGATAAATTACATGCTTTTCAGGGTAGACATTTTTGAATATATTTGTTTTCTGTAGATTCTATTTGTGTGTTTTTTTTTATACTTTGTTACCCAACAGTGTTCGATTAGCTCAACTCAACTCAACGCCGCGCTTTGCCTTGTTACCAGAGCGAGGAAATAAAAATACTAAATATTATTTAATATTTTGATTCCCTGACGTGGGAATCGAACCCACAACCCGCTTGTGCCTCTGCCCCAAGGCAGGTCAAATAAAAAAAGTCATAATAAAACAGTATCTAGCTCTACATAATATATTTAATTATAAATAAAATATTCATATAAAATAAAATATTCATATAAAATAAAATAAAAACGAATGGCTTTGTCTAAATCAGTCCCCACCATAATATCCTCCAGTCAGCCAAAAACAACTAAAAAGTTTTTATATGTGTTACAGTTAAGTATGAAACATCGTAATTACATATAAATTCTGGGAAATGTATATACAGTCGAATTTTTCCAAGCCTATTTTTTTGTGTTAAAAAAAAAAGAGAACATATTATATACATATATAACACTCACACACTCAAGCAATAGTCCATAGTCCGTAGTGTATTAATAATAATAATTATAATAAAAAAAAGCTCATTTATTTTAAGTGTAAAAAAAGTCAATTTATTTTTTATTCATACATTTACTTTGTGTTGAATTTTGTGCAGTTCCTAGGTATTGTTAATTTCTAATTGATTCTAGGAAACATATCAAATGGAAGTCTAACTTAATCTAGACAAACTAATCAAAAGTACTTTTGTAATAAAATAGTCAAAGGCCAATCGTGAAAAAAGGTCATAGCAGCGCAGTGGGACAGTATGTTTTTGATTGCAAATGCGATGACTCGTGTCTTTGAATCCTACTTGAAGAAATTTAAATTATTTTCATTTTTTCACTGTGATATGATAAAACGCGGCGTTAAGTTCCGCCACTAATAACGCAACATTCACCGGAAAGTAAAGAACGGTGTGTCTTGACATAACGTTCTCTTTAAGGCAGTGAGTTACGAGAAATAGCTTAAAACTGAAAATAAAAAAAAATTAGATAAAACCTAGGTCTGGTAACAAGGCAAAGCGCGGCGTTGAGTTCCACCACTCAGAATACAATACCTCAATCCGGCGGAAAATGAACAACGTAAATGTTGAAAAAGAACGGAGTGTCGTAACACTAGGTTCTCAGGTTCCCTCTGCCTACCCTACCTATATGCGGAATACAGCGTGAAGCTATAAAAAAAAAGTAAATAATTCCACAATACCGTCTTCAATATACATATTTCCTAGAAATTCCATACAATTTCTATATTCCATACATTTCCAGTAACATATGTATAATCAGCTGTCAACTGTATAGCAAATTCGGGGGGACCCCCCGCGTACCGCACTCACCACGCCGACGTCAGTCTGCTTCCGACCGCGAACGAGTGCACTTGTGTACTGGAAAATATTGAATTTTAATATTTTAAGTGAATTAAAGAGTGCTTAAAGTGTTATTTTATATAGTGATAATATTATTTGAGTGTCACACCAGCGTATGTTTCTTATTGTATTGTTTTTTTTTTTTTAATTCCAATTGTAGGTTTCTTTAAAAGGCTTTCGTTTTACAGCTTAATATATAATATATTTTCAGAAATTAATTTTATAATAGTAATAATTGTAAGAATATTAAATAAATTTATTGATTTTTAAATATGGCCTTATTCGTATGAAACTCTAAGTTAGGAATGGTTGTCGTTTGACTTCTTCTTCTTCTTCTTCCTAGCATTTATCCCGGCTAGCCAGGGTCTGCTTTCCTACTCAACCTACTCCACTTTGCACGATCTTCTGCATCACGGGTGGTTAGTCCATTGGCTCTCATATCCTGCTTCACGACATCCAGCCATCGCTTCCTTGGTCGTCCGGGGGGTCTAACTCCAGGAACAGATATATATCATGGTTGTCGTTTGACATTTTGATATATTTATGGATTTTAAATAATTAATAATTTTAAATTACTAATTTTAATATTAAATCATACTATATATACCGGATTATTAGTGTATATTTTAGTATTTGGAAATATATTTTTGGTAACGCGACGTTTCAATCACTGTAGTCAGATTAATCCCATTAAGTAATTAAGATTTAAAAAAAAGGAAAACCGACGTCAAATAAAATAAACTAAAAAGTAACATAATTACGAATAACTCAAAAACTAAATTTAAATAGGACCACATCAGAAGCATTACCTGTCATATAAGAAAAGAATTCAACATTAGTTCACCCAGTAAAAAGTTATGCGGTAACACACATTATAAAAAAATCTGTCGAATTGGTAACCTTCTCCTTTCTTTAAACCGGTTAAACATAATGATAACTATAGTACTCTTTAATAATAACTACATACATACATACTCGTACATAGCTTCACGCTGTAACCCGCATATAGCAGTGTAGGCAGAGGGAACCTGAGAACCTAGTGTTAAGACACTCCGATCCCCACTTTATGCCGGAATTGAAGCATTGCGCACTGAGTGGCGGAACTCAACGCCGCGCTTTGCCTTGTTACCAAACTCAAATAATAATTAGTGTTCTCATAAACGCGTTAATAACGCATTACATAGTGACATACGAGTATATGTCACTATATAAACATGGATGACAAACCATGGTAGTGTGTGTAATATTTATTTTATTAATTTAATATACTTTTTATGAATTATTTTAAAAAAAAGACAGCATTCCGCACTCCTTCTCTATATAAACTATAAGTGTGCCAAGTTTCATGCTCCTTCGTCTGCGTAATTTTCGTAAAAAGGGATCCAAAGTTTTTGATTCACGTATTTATATATAGATATTTAAATATAGCATGTAGTTTACACATAGTGTAAAGGTAGCAATTGTTATGCTAATTCGGTTGCAATATTGAAAATCCTTTTACAAACTCTTTTGTAACGCCGACTTTTCACAACACAGAAATAAATACTGCCTGATACTACGTGACAGGTTGTGGGTTCGAATCCCACTCCAGGGAATGGATTGTTTCTTTTTCTGGGTTTGGTAACAAGGCAAAGCACGGCGTTGAGTTCCGCCACTCAGCAGGCAATGCCTCAATTCGGCGGAAAGTGGGGAACGGAGTGTCTTAACAATAGGTTCCCTCTGCCTACCCTGCTATATGCGGGATACAGCGTGAAGCTATGTATGTATGTATGTATCATATATAAAAATCATCAAAATTGGGTAACACTTTTTTTTAAAGTCTGTTGAAAATAAATACCCATGTAGAGTATTTATTTTCAAATTCAAATATAATTAATACATCATTATATACTTAGAGACGTAAATCCATATTTTTTGTGGCTTTTTATTATTGCGCTAGTTGCGCAGTAAATTCTGCTTATTTAACATTTTTTCTTCCTCTTTATATATATATATATATATATATATATATATATATATATATATATATATATATATATATATATATATATATATATATATATATATATATATATGTCTTTTATTTATAATCTTACCAGGCATACACTAAAATATATACCGCGTACATGAATAATTAAAATTAATAATTTTACATA